>WWET01000537.1:558503-582082 GCA_011038615.1 Limnodynastes dumerilii | reverse complement strand
CTTCCCCACAGCCTGACCCTAAGACTCTCTTCCCCGCAGCCTGACCCTAAGACTCTCTTCTCCGCAGCCTGACCCTAAGACTGCCCATAGACTCCCCTGTAATACTCGTAAGTATGCCAAAAAATAAATTCGGCATACTTGCACATTCATTACTAAAAGTTTCAAATTGGTAGTATTTCGGAAATCTAGAAAGCCAAACATGAGCTTTCGGCTGTCAGTATTTCAAGAATAGAACTTTCATTCTGGAAAATGCATCCCATATTTAAGTCTTACTATTAGGGTTATATATTTAAGTTAGGTTTAAAATGTGTACTTTTGGGCATGTTCTAATATGATTAAATGCGTTCACTAGATGTGTAAAAATTTTCACATCTTGGCATTGTCTGACAACTTTCCACATTTTACATACAGAAATATGTCTAATGTTTCATTGTTGCCTCCAAAAAACGCCACATTTGTCCAAGCACTGGTTCTTCTGTGAAATGCACATTTATAAATACATATTTGGACAGAAGTGCTATATTTTGAACTTGATAATTGCATTGCAGGTTCTATTGCACCTTTGCAAATGCTTGTCCTTATAGTTACTTTCTATTATGCATGTGTGAGTTTAGCTACCTTTTTCATTAGTTTTTAGGGAGTATGTTTCCTAAAGTGTAGGTGTTGCCATCATCCAACCGGATTCTGTTGCTGTGGGCAACACCAACTTTGCTTTTTAGAATCTTTAGCAAATCTACCTAAGATTTAAGTGTTTGGTGTACATCCACGTGTTAAATTTATTTTTTTTTTTTCATTATGTAAGTATCCAAAGGAGATAAAAGTTTATTTTTAAAGTGTTGCCAGTTGATTATCTTGTCGTAGAAATACTGTTTTCATTTCTTTTTATTTCATTATTATTATTATACATAGGAGAATATTATTTTAATTTGCACGTTACTGAATTAGTCATTTTTGTTTACATTGTGTCATAGGCTGAGACTCCTCGATACCTAAACCTCCACGGCTTGCGATTATTCTACAGCAGTTTTACTGCGCAACAATTGACATGCAAAGCAAGACATGAAACCCTCTCCAGGAGCAAATGTGAGGTTTTGGTTTTTAAATGAGAATACCTCATTACGTTATCTGTTTACCACGTAAACTACTCCATCCAGGGGGTGAAGATCATCACCAGCATGAATCTTTTGCAGAACAAGTTCACTTCATGTTTTGTCGGGTGTTTTTTCTAATGCATGTACTTAAGAAATATATGTAAAATACATTAGAGAAGTACTTTGTATCATTCTGCCATTCACATTGTATTTTTATACTTTTTTTTTGGGGCAGCATTAAATATTTTTAATTTTTTTTATGTCAATGTGCGTTTTTGTTTCTTTTTGCTTTTTTGTTTGTTTTTTTATTGGGAGTCTGCAGTTATTGGATGAATTAAATTTTAGGGAAAGGAAAATAACCATTGACCTTCTGTGGTGATTTCATCAGTTTTGTCATCTCCACTTGGAATTTCCAAGCACTGAAGACTTAAATGTGGGCTGAGATGCTAAACGGAATGATTATACCTTCAGATGAATATATCATATGGATTATACTTGTCCTCTTATAAGTTTTTGTTAACTTTTGTGCTTTTTACTGTTTATTTATACAATCATATCATAATTACCTTTGATACAACAAACTTAATTAATTTTACTGTGTGCTATAGTTGTATCCAAGGAAACTAAAATAAACACCAATTGATTTCAGTATATGGCTACACATCTCAGACTGAACCCATAAAGGATAAGAAATGAGGATTGTACAAGCCAATAAATTGATTAATTTAATAAATTACTTAATATCCTGTAAGGACATATAGCTATGCCATTTCACCTTAATGACACCTTAAAGACACCTTAACACCAAAAATATACTGCACATAATTCTATGAGGTTACATTATCTGAATGTGGCTGACATTGAGGACTGTGCCAGAAGAAAAAAAAAATGTGCTCTAGAATGATACCTAGGGGAAACAGAGCAGTACTATTTTTACTTAATAGCCCCCTGTGATATGGAGCTATCAAATATTATTGCTACATGACCGTAAAAGAATAATGAGCTGGATCCAGACTTAAGAAGGATCTTGAAATTAAGGGAGGAAAGTTACTCTTGGGCTAAACCATGTTGATTGCAGGGGAGTCATATTTCATCTGTTGCAAACAGTATTAGAGTTGAGAGGTGATGTTTCCCAGCCCAAGTTTAAATAACAGTGTGATCGTAAACTGGTCAGTATCTGCGTGTAGTAAGCAATTCAAAGCTATATCGATGCTTGCAAAGTTTACAATTAACTTGACTCCCCCTGCTATCAACATGGTTTTGCCCAGGTATAAATTTCCTCTCTTAATTTCAAGTACTTAAGTCTGGATCATGTCCAATGTGCAAATGAATAATACTACACTTGCTGCTTCTTTATCTCTGATACCAGTAACAGAAGTATAGTAGTTGTGTTAGTTAACTAAATTATTATCTTGAGTAACAGCCTATAAAATCACTGTTGGAGGCTACATTTAAAAACACCAATTTTAAAGAACAAAAATTAAGTGACAAATGTAATTTAACCTAAAAGCTTAGATATTTCAGTGGTTTGAATAGTGCCACTCAACAAACTAACTTTCATTTTTTTTTATTTTTTTTTTTGTTTATTGTTGCCAATCTAAGCAAAGTAAAATAATAGTACAGTACATTGGTTTTATATGTCAACAGTTGTACAGTAGAGCATAATCTTTAAAAACTATATTAATTCTCATTGCCTGAAAGTAATTCAATTGGTACCAAGTTTAAAAGCAATAAATGAACTACTCAATTTTTAATAGTGACCTTTACAAATGTTGGAATGCCAAAAAAAAGAGAAAAAGAGAAAAAACCAAGTCTGAGATAATATGTTGCCCACAGCAACCAATCAGATTCTAGCTTAACATTCTCTAGTATGTAACAGGAAAGTGAGAGCTAGAATCTGATTGGTTGCTATGGGCAACATCACTTTTACAAACCCGCAGCTTAGTAAATCTGGTGCTTGGAGGGCAAACTACTTTGTGTTAGGAAAATACTTTTGTGTAGAGAGTCTCCACATTGGCCTCTTATGCTAAAGTGGATTTAATCCAATCCATCCTAAAGGTGAAATATCTTCTCTTTCAAATGAGCTTTTTCTACCTTTAGAGAGTAAGTGAATTGATGGTACAACTCCCTAGATAGTCCACTCTGGGTTGAAGGGGACTGTTGACAGAGCTGAACCTAGGGGGATTGAACCGGGGCCACCATGGGGGGGGTGGCCTCTTTGCCAGCTTCACTTTCAAGGTAATGGCAACCTGCTACTAACAGATAGTGGTTCCAGCTGATCCCCGGCAGCTGCGGAATGAAACTTGTATAGTGTAGCAGGCAGCCACCAGATAAAAAAGTTAAAACAGCACTGTTTATAAACAGCCTCAGTCTTACCTGAGGTAAGCTTTGCCCCCCCCCCCCTTCTCTCACACACATACACGTACACGTACACGTGACCCTGACTGTTGATACCAAGTTGTCTAGAATATATTGCCGAACAGTCAGCCAGAAGCAACACACTATGGGACAGCTCCAAAGGCAATGAAATAAATCAGCCCCCAACTCACCACAACATGGACAAAGATATGATGTGGTGTAAAATATGTGCAATGGTAAATATTTAAGAAATAATTCTCTATTTCTGTTTACAGGAAATTGTTAATGTTTTGAGGAGCACCTCAGTGGTAAGAGTGGGGAAATTAGATAACCACTGCTTTAAACCTGTACGAAGGGAGTTTTAAGTAACCACCTCCCGAAGCAAATTACAATGTGTTGCAATAGCTTTATGTTGTGGGAGTGTGGAAAAGAGAAGCAAGTACAGTGGGGTTTGCTATAGCAGAGAGATGACGGAGAACAGAAACTATGTAGTGGTGAGCTTGGAAACAAGAAAAAGGAAGAACTCAAATTTTTCTACTGCCTGTTGAAATATAAGTGTTTTCCTTGTTTGTTTGTTAACCAAACAGGCGATAATATCAATACCACTTTGTCTCCATGCCGCTTATGGGCCAGATATGTTTTGTAGACTTCTCTCGTTATACCGTCACTCCCCAGAGTCTTATGGTTGGGGATAGACAAAATGGCCACCTCTATTTCCAGCTTGCTAATTGGAGCTTTCAATAAGGACTGGGCTTCACTGTCCATTTGGGGAAGATGCATACCATCAAGGTAAGCAGTAAGTTGGGCGGAGGAGTAACCAACCTGAGACTGGTAAAGAGTGCTAAGAAAGGAGAGGAAAACCTCCGCTATCCTGTTTCCCTCATAGTGTATATTGTTGGTATGGTCGGCAATAGCTGTTACAGTCCTTGATGCCTGTTCATCACTAGCCAATCTAGCTAAGTAACTACTACAAGAATCTGCATGTACATATTGATTATGCTTTGAAAACATCAGTTTATGCTAAGTGTTGTGAGATAAAAACCGTGTGGGTGATCAGACATCCCACTAGGGAGGTATTCAGCTGCGGACACCTGTGGGTGAGAGAAGGGCAAGAGAGAGAATGTGTGAGGTAGAGTGACATGAAAACACTAGCCTATATGGGTTATGAATCCGCCAAATGTCTCTGAGCCCCAACCCATCCACCAGCCCAGCGACTGGGGATGGAGTTTTGGCAATGGGAGAGCCTGGCTCCCTCCATCTGTCCAGATTTTGGCACATGACAGTGATAAAGTCTCCAAGAAGGAGCGTTTGGGTATTTGGGAATTTAGCCTTGTACGAGGCGACTGTTTTTATCAGTGAGCTGAAGTAACATGAAAGGATATAGAGTAACATCAGGAGTTATGGGGATGTATCAAACAGTGCTTTAATGTAGACATATCTACAGTTTAAAGTTCAGGTGTTTGCGGACAAGAATGGAGACCCCCTCAGGAATGCGGAGAATATGGAGTGGTACGTCCATCCTACAGAGCTAAATCTTTACCCCCTACCAGGTGAGTTTCTAACAAGCAGAGAACATCTGGTGCTTTCTTCCTAATGTAATTAAGAACCAGAGAACACTTAATTTTGTTGTTAAGGCCTCTGACATTCCACACCATGAAAGAGAGGTTATGTTGTGTGTTACTACTCATGTGAAACAGGTATTACTCACTGTAATGACGTATTATATGTATCCGCCTCAGTTTGTGCCCGTTATATATTTTCAGCCTCCTTTTGTGACCCCTTTATAAGTGCATCAGCCTCCTTTTGTGCCCCCTTTATATATGTATTAGCCTCCTTTGTGTGCCCTTTATATGAATATCAGCCTCCTTTGTGCCCCCTTTATATGAATATCAGTCTCCTTTGTGCGCCCTTTATATAAATATCAGCCTCCTTTATGCCCCCTTTATATGTGTATTAACCTCCTCTGTGCCTCCTTTATAAGTATATCAGCCTCCTCTGTACCTCCTTTATAAGTATATCAGCCTCCTTTGTGCCCCCTTTATATGTATATCAGCCTCCTTTAGTGCCCTTTTATATGTGTATTAGCCTCCTTTGTGCCCTCTTTATATGTGTATCAGCCTACTTTGTGCCTCCATTATATGAATATCAGCCTCCTTTGTGCCCCTTATATACTATAAGCTTTTTTTTTATTAAAACCTCACTTACCTGTCTCTATCTTCTGCCTGCTGCTTCTGCTCCTGCTTCTTCCTCTGCGGCATGGTGCATGTAATGGATATACAGGGCTCCTACAGGAGCTGCCTCATAGCATTATTCAATGAAATAGATTCAATTTCCATTATGCCAGCCGCATCTCTTGTCAGATGCGGCCAGTGTCTGTGTGCGCCGCAGTCTATGTGACCACGGCAGCGTGACCTAAAGCCCCATAGGAGCCGCAGCAGATGGCTGAAAGAGCCACATGCAGCTCCGGAGCCACGGGTTGCTGACCCCTGCACTAGGTGCTAATTGTACAGCTTCTAAACTGCAACTTTTAACCTAGTCTCCTCGGTAAGGAGACAAATGAATATCCCCTATCTTTCTGTAGAAATAGGTATTAATCTAAAGTAGTGAGGATTTAGGGCTCTATTTATAAAGATCATTTTACTGTGATAAAGCCCATTTTCAGGAAAATGAAGTATTGCATATTTATAAACCTTGCATCGCCATGGAAAACTGCAGTTTCCATGGCGATGCCTGTACATATCGCATCCCCTGGCCGGCCCGTTCTTTTAAGAGTGGGCCGGCGGTTCGTAATATTTACACTCCACTCTGGCGTTAGAGGTAAGTATTCCAGCGATCTCCCCATACACCCCTCTCTTCCTCCCCCTAATAGCTGTTATACAGCTATGTGTGGAAAGTTAAAAAAAAAAAATATAGGTTTTTTTATATCATATAAATTTAAACTTATAAAATAAATAAATACATAAAAAAAACAATAACTAAAAAAATAAATAAAAGAAAAGCAAAACTTACCTCTCTGGGAGATGCGTCCGACTCTGAAGATTTCAGAGTCCCGATAAGAAGACACTGTGCAAGTCCCACACGGGAGTCTCTGCGCATGCAGTATACAAAGTATGAATGAAGTTTCCTGCGGTGACCACTGAAATCCTCGCAAAGCAGGTAAGTTTTATTAAATTAAAGTTAAAAAAAAAAAAATATATATATAGGTTTTTTTATTTCATATAAATGTAAACTTATAAAATAAATAAATACATAAAAAAACAATAACTAAAAAAATAAATAAAAGAAAAGCAAAACTTACCTCTCTGGGAGATGCGTCCGACTCTGAAGATTTCAGAGTCCCGATAAGAAGACACTGTGCAAGTCCCACACGGGAGTCTCTGCGCATGCAGTATACAAAGTATGAATGAAGTTTCCTGCGGTGACCACTGAAATCCTCGCAAAGCAGGTAAGTTTTATTAAATTAAATGAAGGAAGCTGCCAGGCTCGCTGTGAGGAGAAGCAAGCCTGGATTAGCTTCATTAATTGAAAAATGAACTTCTGGGTAAAAAGATCCCTTGTGTCTAGCCGTGTCTTGTACAGGTAGTCCATTAACGATAAATTGTCAAACTGAGGCAGTAGCTGTTTATTGCTTAATGTTATAGTGGAGGTCTGTGCCGGGGGTTGCTCTCCAGCCAGTACTCAGCCTTGTAGAGTAGAGAAAAAGTGAAATTCTCTATTCAGTACCACCCGCAACCGAGTTGGAATGGAATAAGGCAGCTGTAGATCCCACAGTTTTCGACGAATTTGGGTGAATTGAAAATCTTTTAAAGTTGTATAAAATAAATATTTATATTTTGAACCAAAGATCCCCCCAGCAGTGTATCATTGTATACAAACAGCATCACAGCAGACAAAGAATTTGTTACACGCATAAAGCCCAAGGGGCTATGAGTACATTAACCCTATACATCTCGCACCCTATGGTTTGGTGATATTTTACACTATTGCAGCACTTTTTAGTTTCCCTCTTATATGGATGAATGCTGAGACAAAAACGCTCTAACCATCCTAATATGCTTGAAGCCCAAGAGGCAAACATTGAGTGAGGAACAAGGAAAGGAATAATTTAAACAAAAGAATCTTTTCTGACATTTTTAATTGAAAAACATTTCTACAAGTATCTTAACCTCATGGGACACTGAGTATTATTGTTGCAAGTATCTATGATTTGTATTTCCTGCTTTTTCAATTGTTTTATTTGACATCCTGTTTTTATGAAAATCATACCTTTTATACAGTCTCACATGTATTAGCGCTCAGCAAGATAGCCACTGTTATATCATTTGTTTATTTTCATGTGACTTAGGTCCAGTTAATACACACTAGGGGCTACAGGGATACCCATTAGGTTTGGGTGGGCGCAGAGATTCACTCTACTATATATTGCGTGAATTGTGCCCTGCTCCTCTGGACCTCCAGATCACAGTTAGTAAACACAAACTGTGGTGTTATAAATCCGGATAGGACCATGTTGTCTCATAAGGCGAAGGATAGCATCTTGGTCTTCGTAGTGTCAAAATTGTGCTATAAATGTGCGCAGGGCTGGATTATCCACAAGGCAACCTAGGCATACGCCTAGGGCCTGGCATGCCACAGGGGGCCAGAATCTTACACTGTTAAGCAGCCTTAAGGACATGCAGGATCCCTTAGGGGGCCCCAAACCGGCATCTTTTTTAGGGTCCCATGAGTTTTAAATCCATCTCTGGTTGCAGGAGGCTGCAACGGAATCCTATGCGCCTGCTCCAAAGCAAAATGTGATGAAAAGCATCATTGCCGAACTCTTTCAGCAATAGGTTCTCCAGGTAGATCTCCAGCTGTTGACCCTTTATGCATTCCGGAAGGCCAAAAAAGCGCAGGTTATTTCTTCTTAACCATCCTTCAAGAGCAACTGTTTCCTCCAGGGCCAAAACTCTATGCTCCACCTTCCCAACCCTCTCCCTTGTGCGCTGTAGGTCCTACCGCAATAGTAAAATATCAACTTGGACTTCTCACATGATGTAATCGCAAGAAGCACATGTTGCAGAGTGGATAGATCATCAGCAGGTTGGGAAAGTCATTCTCCACGTGTTCCACATTCATGGGACTTGGTTCAGGCACTGGTTGAGGGTGTGTAGTAGAGTGTCTGCTGAATCTCTGGTGTTTCCACATTCCTGTGCAGGCTAACAGAATCAGTTTAATATGGTTCAGATTACAGAAAGGCTGACAAGTAACCATCCCTTACAGATATTACTGGCGGAGTAAAGTGGTCAACAGTTGTAACAATAGATGCAAAAGGGTGGCAGAGGTGAAGCAAATGACAGCATCGGTTAGAGCACGCATATGTTCCAGGCACTGGGAATGTAATGCATTTGAATGCCCACTATTACTTTAGAAAGCTTCAATAGGTGAGATGGAGTTTTAGTGCAGATTAGTACAGGTGTATCCACTGCAGGGCTCAGTATGAGTGTGGGTCCCCGCTTAGAACAGCCCTATTGCAGTAGGGCCGCTTCCTTCCAGCCAGCTTAGAACTGGCTGAGATTTCGATTGCATATGCCTCTAGGAGGCATGTGCAATCGATTCACAGAGCACCAAGCTTTCGGTGCTCCGAAAAGTTAGTAAAAAAAAAAGTCCCCCACTCATTCCCAATTCTATCCCCAACCTTCCCTCTCATTACCCTAAACCTAACCTTCCCTTCCTCGCAGCCTGTCCCTGACCCTCCATCTCCTTCAGCCTTACTCTGACCGTCTCCTTCAGCCTGACCCTAACCCTCCCTCCCCTGCAGGCTGACCCAAACCCGCACCCTGGAGGGGTTACTCACCTTTCCCTGCGGTCCGGCGGTAGTGTTTGCGAATGAGAATGGGTGAAGTATGCCAATCGGCATACTCACCCATTCTAAAAAAATGTATAAACTAGTGAGTATTTGAAATAGGGACATCCGAAAGTTCCTTTTCAGATGTCCCTATTTCGAAAATAGGAAGTTCTAATCGGAAACTGTATCAGCTCAGTAGGAAGCAAAGACTCTGGAGGTTACTTCCAACAAATGCTACAGAGCACTATGAGGATCCAGCCCATGTTTGCAAGAGAATGAGCTTCCAGAAATAGGATGGGATACACTGAATAGGGTGCTAGGAGAGCACATCAGATCCTCACTCTCCACTGTGTGGCACGTAATGGATGCCGGCTGCAGTTTTTAAAATGGTGTCTTTTCGTGTCATATACAGAGCCCCTTAATGAGCTGGTCCCCCAGGATGAGGATCCTTTACTCTACACGGCCTGAATAAGAGGGCTTTGATCCAGCGAACAGCCACCTGTTGCCGACCACAGCACAGCTGATTTGGTGAGAGCATCATGGATGCATGGAGAGGAATGGGGCCGATCCGCCTGATAGCCACACTGCTCAACAGTGCCTCTGGCCAGCGGGGAGCCCAGCGGTAGTACAGTAACTATGTCGAGAAGTGTGAGCTGGGCACAAGCGCAAGTTGCTAAGGTGAAATTGCGGGTTCAGGGCTACTAAGGGTAACAACCGTCAGGTCACTTACGCACACAGAGTGGGTAAGAAGCCTGACTTGACTGGAGGGCGCATTGCACTAGAGTTATGATAGTAACCCTAACGTAGCAAGATTTGTACGGAACTTTGTTCCATACGAGCCCATTTGCTAGGAAATGGTCTGTGCTTCCCCTCCGCCTGCTAAAGTGGGCGGGGGGAAGCATGCAAAGTGTACAGTGTGGGAGGGGGCTCCCACACTGGGGCGGATTAGCGGTCATACGGTCTCAAGTAACAAGCAAAGTAAGTCAAACTTTTGTCTTTTGATATTTTTAAGGAACCAGTCAAGACATCCATTCATGTTACATGTTGTGATAAAAAAAAATTTTCATTTAGAGCCATGACTAGACTAATACAGCATATGTAAAAATGAGTAGTGGATTCTATGGAAAACACTGCTTAGCTATAGTATAACTACTTCTAGGAGTCATTTAGCTGCTTTGCATAGGTGACGTTTGGGATGAAGATCGTAAAGTCGTCTGTTAACCTGCTGTTACTGGTAACTGGTAAATGTCCAACATGTTTTAATGGTTAATTTTATAACAGTCATTAACTCAATACCTTTCAGAATATTGTAGTGCTGACACTTAGGGCCTGATTCAATTGCCCGCAAAGCTTGGTCACTGTGCATTTTCCGTGATGTAAATTTACATTGCGGATTTTATCTTGCACATCATAGAGGTGCGTATTAAAATCCGTGAATTTTTCTTACTGTGATAGATGAGAATCGGCGCATTTTGCACTAATTCCTTCCCTGCTTCGCAATCAATTAAATCGGGCCCTTAATGTTCAGCATTATAATAACCATGGCTTGAACCCTTACCTCAGCCTAAATGACTAATTCATACATTAATTACTTACCTCTGAACGATGCAGCTCTAGTGGAGGTCAGCAGAACTTAGGCTCACACAGCTCCAGTGGTGGTCACGGGAGAGCAAGATAGAGCAGACAGTGAAAGGTCGTGAGAGAAGATGACAGAGTGGATGGACAGAGAGAGAAGAGCAGTGTGTAAAAGGTAAGGATTTTATTTATTTTAATATCATCGTTATGTAGGAGTACCAGGTTGTCAGCATGGTACTTCTGTTAACATAATACATTGCAATTTTTTTTTTTCTTTAATATATTGACCAATGATACAGCGGATCTTAAATAACCAGTATTTCCCATGGATGCACCCCTCCAACCACCACCTGATGGCAGATTTAGAAGAAATTTTTTTTTTTTAAAAACCTAAATATTTTTGCAGCAAGTCTTATGTGAAGTCATATATGAAATATGTTAAAATTGTTGTATGATCCTTATCCATTCCTTAGATATAATGCTAAAGAACAAAAATAAACTTCATTGACTGTAATACTTGTTTTTATTTCAGCATGTGGTGATTCAAATATCTCTTCCTGCTATACAGCCACAGGATGTGGCGACATCTCCCACAAAAGAATAAACGCCATTTGGCCCTCTTATTACTGCTGTCAGCAGCCTTATTGCTTAACCCCTTCATCAGCAGGTTTTTAAATATATGCATGTATGTTTATATTTCTTTTATTTTTGCACTATCTAACAAAGAAATATTTTAAACTCCTCCTCTGTGAGTCTTAGGTGTAGGTACACAAACTTAAATATCAGCTAAAAAAAATTGACTTATTTTGTTGTTTTTTTTCTTGCACCTGAATGAAAGCTATCTTTCGTTTGATCAGCGCTGAATGTTTAGCTGGGTAAACACTGGGGCTTTTTTTTCCCGATAATCGTGCAGATCAAACGAATGTTTTTACAGATATATTCCCATTGTGTACTGTCCAGTGATGCTGCAGAATAATCTGAAACCGCAAATGATTGATTTTTGGGAGCTCCCAATGTTTGTGTTCAGCAATGCACAATGTCTTTCACAAGATAGTAGCAGAACTGCATGATGGGAAGAAATGAAGAACGATCCAGGAGGAGATTGTTTTAGTGTGTACTCTGCAAGATCAGGTACATAGTTGTTTGCTAAAACAGTAACAATTGGATCCTTATTAAACCTTGCCCGTGTATACCCAGCTTAAGACTCTACCCTTTGGACAGATATAACTGCTTTTGGTATTTAATGAGTTGTTGCACTCGGGTATATGTACTAATGGTCGAGATAACAAAATTACAGAAATTGATCTTTATGATGACCACTTTGAAATTAACAGATTTCACATGTCTGACCACCTGCTACTATTAACAAAGGGTTTATACCACATTATATTTTGTAGCCATGAGAGAATAATCTGGTAGCTCTTTCCTAGAAGTGTAAATGGAGTATAAAGGTTCTAGTGTGGTTTTCTTCCTTCCTTCCTTAATTATTTTCCTTAATTCTTTTGTAATAAGGAAAATTTGGAATTCTAAGGGTCAGATTTACTTAGCTGCGGGTATGGAAAAGTGGAGATGTTGCCAATAGCAACAGATCTGGCTGACATGCTCTAGTATGTAATAAGAAAGTGAGAACAAGAATCTGCGTTGCCTTGGACAACATATCCACTTCTCCAAATCCACAGCTTAGTAAATCAGGCACTAAATCTTGCTACACACATTCATCATTAATGTAATATGGAACATTCCTCCGAGACATTCTAGTAATTCTTCTGACAAAGTCCTGTATTGAGGTCAAGGGAGGAGACAAACACACTATTTATTTCTATTGTTGTCCTAAAGAAGTGTATCAAAGTCCAGAATATTTGTATTTGGTTTTTTGTTGTGTGAAAAATATAGTCAATTACTGAGTGCATAATGCATGTCTAGCCAACCTCTGGCTCTCCAGGTGTTGTGAAACTACAACTCCCAGCATGCTTTGTCAGTTAACAGCTAAAGCATACTGGGAGTTGCAGCTTCACAACACCTGAAGAGCCACAGCTTGGCCAGGCCTGGTATAATGTTTTATGTGGGTAGATATTAAAATAGGCAGGATGATATGCCAAAACAATGAACTTGTCACCTACTACATAACCGATATGGGGGCTGATTCAGAGCCGCACTTTATTTTGAAGTGTAAGTATAGACCTGAGCAATACCAAGATGAACTGCAAGGGGAGGTAAATTTAAACTGTGAAAGCAGGATTAGAATTTTAGAATTTAGAGGTGAAGTTTCTTAGCTCAACTCTATTTTATAGATTATACATGAGGCTATGCAGTATGTGAGTTCTATATGCAAAAGTTATGTATTTTCCCTTCATGCAAAAGTTTTAAAATTACTTAGCAAAATGGTTTAGCCGAGCTGTACACCTGTTTTGTCCTTACTTCCAAACTCTGAATCAGTCCCATGATCTTTCAATCTCTGGCTATTTACTGTTTTAGCGCCTTTTTACACATTGTGGCATTAGGAAGGTTTGTTCAGTATTGTACCAACTCACTCATTTGAATCTAAAAAAAACCAAAAAAAAAACCAGGATAAATCTGGTTTGTGTATCTTATCTTTATTTAAAAGAAAGAAAAAAAAAAGCTTTCAATGAATGAAGCCATTTAGTCAGTCATGTTATGTCATTTTGTTTCTCAGATTATGATGAAACTCTGGTTTCTCTTATAGGTCTCTATTTTCAGCTGTCTTCTAGGTAGTGATTTGCATAATATCAGTATTATCAGAGCATTTAAACAAAACTTGGAAAATTTTACACAACAAATTGGGAGGTGGGGGAGGAAACCCAATTTTATTTTGAGCTCTTACCAGAAGTAAGGGTGCTGACCATACACCACACTACACATTCGCTTATGCTCTCAGCAAGAAGTCATAACATGTTTAACCACAGCCAAACAGTTTCTTCCTCAACTTGAATTATGTGGTTTTATTAAACAAATGTTACATTCAAAAAAACAAAGCAATGTTGCAAGAAAAAGAAGTGCTAATTGACAAACACTATCAATGCGTATGGATATCAGAAGTTACTTCTGCATGGGTGACAATGTGTGAATATATTGGAGTGTATGAAGAAATGTGTCTTCCTGTGACTGTATATTAATCATTTAGCCATGCAATATCTCTGTGTTAGGTCCAACAATAAACCGATAAGTACTCATTACTGCAGTCCAATAAAACAGTATTTTTGGTGTTTGTTAGCTAGATAGATATAAAACAAATTAAAATTAGACTCACAAGGACTCTAAATCTGCCGTTTCTAAAAAGTGCTTATTGATTTCACTGAAATCACTAGCTATGCCTGGTCAAAAAAGCATAGGTGGCAGGCCACTGCCAAATAGTAATCTCCATGAACTTGGCATCTTCCATTGAGGGCTGACGACATCTTTCTGCAAACAAACAAGAAGTGAGGCAATTTTGTTAGTGGGGGACATTGTTAACACCAATTGGACACCTTTATTTGTACAGGAAAAGTTAAGTGATGATGTATCGATAAAATACTCAGTTGGGTGCAAAGTCAAAGACATACATTTGGTTTTACTGGATAGAGCAATAAAACGGATTTGTGATCGAAACAAATAAAATAACAGTTATAGTTACAACAAGGAGTAGCGGAACTCTGTTACACAGTGTTGTAGACCACCTGATGAGCCTCAGGCTAATTCTGCATTTTTTTTATTTTTTTTATAGAAGTTTGAGCATAAACCACAATCTTAAATTGTAATCTTCTAAGCTTAGGCACAGTATGCAGGCAAATCACAAAGCATATGTACATGACCATTTAGATAAACATTGCATTGAAATATATTTTTTTTTCTTAAGACTAAAATAGAAAATAATTTCTTATGATGTCTTATTTAGTTTGCTTTTGTTAATTTAATAGGTACTCAAGGCCAGCAAAGAATGATTTAAAGGATTTGTGTTAAATGTATATCCATGTCAAATCTACAACTTTTAAATGAAATGTCACTAAAATCTCATTGCTAAACTTGACCAATGATAATGACAAACTGACTTTACTGTGGAAGAGGTACTTACAGGAGATTCAAGCAAATGAAGCCATTTGTTCAGGTGCTCGAGAAGAGCAAATGCATCAGGAATGTTGTCACCTTCCGAACAGAATTTAAGAACAGCAGCCATGTGTATGTCTCCTGCACAGCTGTAGACAGGAAATACATTACCGTTATGAACAAGTGCTAATGAATAGTAATATTAGGAACATTTTTACCCTATAATTCACAATGAGCTGTAATTACTTCTTATATTTTATGATTTTTCCATTGTGCAAATAGCTTTATAAGGGATACATAAAAAGCTTGATGTTTACATAAATTGTCAGTCATAATTTGATTAACTGAATTGCATCTACCAAAAATAACAGAATAACGTGTTACTTTGACTATCACTCTTATTTAATATGAATATTCTGTAATATGAATGAATAAGTCACATGTAAAAAGGCAAGTATACCCTTTCTGATTTCATATGACTAAATACCACCTCTGTAATTCAATATTTTTAGCAATTTGGTCAAGGGCGTTCAGTGTATTATTTACACTCAATAACGTGTTGCTTTTCATGAATGCTGTTCAAACTATTTGAAGCCAGTGATTTTGCAATCATAAATGTTTATTTACAATGAAAGTAGTTCAAAAGCAACACACAACAGATCTACAGACCTAGATCAAAAGGGAAAATAGCCAATACACACCATGAGCAATGGCAAGAATATTTAATGTGTCCCAGTCTATATGCTCACCAGCCACCTTAATAGACAGGAATCAGCACAGTTTCCACCGCTACACATTTTTTTCACATAAATGTATATATTTAAATTACTTTAGTATGTTTTACATAGCAAGTGAGTCTGCAACAAGAATCTGCTCTATTAAAAAAAATATATACATAGCTCAGGTTTCTAACATACCATTAATTTCACAGGTCAAATATTAAAACTGAACACAGGAGCTAGGTGAACAGCAATTGTTTAGTAGTCCATTGTCAAGTTCTCTTAGTGAATTCTACATGTCAATGAAGACATTATTTACATATAATACACAGATGTGTGAAGGAAAGGATCGATTATATTAGAACTAAATTATACAACGTAATAATAATTTAGGGTTATGTAAAAAAAAAAAACACATTACAACACAGATTATTATAAGTTACATACCAGTCTTCAAACAACTGCTTTGTAAAACCTCCCCCAGGGACTAAAATCTTTTTCTCTTCATCATTAATCCCTGGATATAAAGATACCTTCTCCATTTCCTTCCACTCTAATTCTTTCATCACATCAGTCACAGATTTCTGCAAACACGGAGTAACCAAGTAACGGAATGGACTCCTGGGAATGACAGGTTATTTCTCATCAACAAATACACATTTTTCTGGAGATCACCTGTTTATTGCTTTACAACAGCAAGTGCAATGCAATTATTGACAGGTTTACTGCAATCATACCCAAACAGCTGCTGGTCATCCCGTTGGTATGCATAGCTGCTTGAGAGGAGAATCACTTTGGAGAAGGCACACTTTTTAATCCAGGCTGTTAACGCTTGGCGGAAGGCTCTTGATTTTTTCTGCACATACATGAGTATTAACATAATAAATTCATTCCATAAAATGAAAATTGGATTTAAATAACTACCTTAATCTAGCTGTTGAAAAAGAAACAAAAAAAACCAAAAACCGAAAAAAACACTTTTCAGACAAAAACACATTAGTAAACAGGTGTTATATTCATAAAAATGATTATTTATTATTCTTAAAAACAAGACTTATGATTTAGGAAATATATCCATGTATATATTATTTTTTTTTTGAAAATTAAAAAGAATATTCACTTATAAGCTTACTATTCCAAAAACGGGAAAAATATTTCCCATTCATTTCTCTCCAGCCTTTCAGCCATTTCCTATTCATGTCATAATAATATCATTCCAGCTCCCAATATCCCCATCATGTCTCTCCAGCTCCCCAGTAACCCCAAACGTCTCCAGCTCCCAGTATCCCCCATCCCGTCTCTACATGCCCCCAGTATCCCCATCATGTATCTTAAACCCCCCAGTATTATCCATCATGTGTCTCAAGCCCCCCCCAGTATCCCCATCATGCGCTATTCCCATAACGTCTCCAGCCCCCCCAGTATCCCCATCATGTCTCCAGCACCCCCATCCACACATTCTGCACCTTACTTCTACATTCTAAAAGTTCCTGCCACATTCAAGATGGCGGTGGAGGTCCATAGAAAGGACCCCGGTCGCCATCTTGGATGTGGTAAGACCTTCTTCAGTGTGGGCAGAAGGAGAGGGCAGCGACCGGCGGCGGGTCCCGATACTGGGAGCTTCCTGATGCTGCTAAAGGTAAGTAAAAGGGGACTCATATAGAAGAGGGTGGAATATGTGTGTGTTTGTTTTTTAACGTTTTTTCTGCCTCTCACCGTATGGACGCTACCGGGCATGTGTATAACAGTGAGGAGCAGAATGGCTTTTATATAGCTAGATTGGTAAATACTATTGTTCTAATGCATGCTGTTAGAACTAGGGAAAGGAATTAATAGCAGAAAGAGAGTGATGCCCCTTTATAGATTGTTGCTACACCCTCACCTAGAATACTGTGTTCAGTTCTGGAGGCCATATCTCCATAAAGACAAATACATTAGAGACTGTGCAAAGAAGAGGAACTAAAATGGTCCATGGCCTGTGTCACAAATCATACCAAGAAAAACTACAGGACCTAAACATGTATAGCTTGGTACAGAGAAGGGAGAGGGGGGACATGATAGCAGCTTTCCAATATATCAATGGTTGTGACCAGCTAGAGGAGGGTGGCATTTTTCAAAGGAAGAGGTGTAACAGAATACAAGGGCATGAATATAAACTGGAGGGTGGTAGATTCAGAGGAAATATGCATTACTTCACTGAAAGGGTGATAGATAAGTGGAATAGCCTCCCAACTGAGGTGGTTGAGGCTAACACAGTAGAACAGTTTAAACATGCTTGGGATAAAAGGGTCAGTATAGTTTTAAATAAACAACTCGGCAGACTGAATGGGCCATGTGGCTCTTATTGGTCGTCACTTTCTGTTTCTGTTTCATGTCAAAGTAAATAAATACATCTTAAAAATAATTTACCTTTATAAGTGAGGATCTGATCTGAAGAACAATGAGGCTCTTAGAGGGCAATGCATACACTATAAGAAATAAATGTAATATAGATATGTAAATGAATAGAAAAATGGACTGTGCATATACAATTTCATTGAGGAATTTAGAAAGTAAAGTGAAAATAAACATAGTAGAAAGTGTAATACAAACAACAAACCTAATATAAACTCTAATTCTGATTTAGGATTATTGTACACTAGACTGAATGTAAAGAAAATACATGTAACACAAAGTAAGTCAAAAGCAGCAGTTATAACCAGTCCAATCTCAGTAAACAGGAAAGGTTACTTAATTGGAATATAGAAAAGTTTAATAAACATTATAAACAAATATAACACACAATTGCGATTAACACTAGTTTATACAATGGCTGCAACATGCAAAGAACCAGTATACAAAGCCTGATACACTTTTTCAGTCAAGATGCCTACAGAAAGTATAGATTATCAAGGTAAAACAGCTTTTAAGAAGGGAAAATATATGTAATACAATTAGAAACAGGAATACTAGTAAAATTTATTTTTATAGAGCACTGTTAAATGTCATAATCCACTTTTTTTTTTTACTTTCTCAACATGCATAATAAAGAAAATATACACAAACTAATACAGTATAAAATCTCAGTTACTGATTTACACAAAATTTTTCACTATTTTCAGAAACAGGTCCTGCACATTAAAACCATTCATTTGAAAAGTAGCATTTCTGAGCAATCCTGTGTGGATGATGGTTATTATGAGATATTTGTGAATGATACAGAGTTGGCAAACACTTCCATTTATAAGGCCTGTCCAACTGAATTGTTTGCATGTATGTTTGCAATGCATTAGTTTTATACAAGGAACCAGTTTTTACACCTAATGTTAAGAAATATCTAACTATGGTATATTATTTAAGAAGTAAGGTAGTCTACATTTAAAAAGGCACATATAACCCTTCATTTGTACATTCAACAACACTCAAGAAAGCTCACGAGGCATTATTTTTTTAACAAAATATTTTATATAGAATAAATTTCATGACATTGTATTTTGCCTAATTACTTGCCTTCTGCATTCGTACAAAGTTCCATTGAGTTTTCTTCATTAGTGGCATAAGGGTTATTGCCCACCATAGGCACAAGACAATCAGTGTAAAAATAGCCAATCTTCTGCATATTCAGTGTAGAAATTATTAAATCAATAGCTAGCTGTCCAACATTTCCTACAGATACAGCAGGCTAAAACAAATGAATGAATGAATTAAGTTTCCGGCTAGTACAAACACAAACAACGTTCATATTTGGGGAATTCTTTTCAAAATATCAATTTAAATAAATTTTTTACATAAACAAAAAACTTCCCCCATCAATAATTTAAAATACGGGGAAGGAGATCATATTCAAATAAGAAAATAAACATAAGCATACACATCATAAGGGGCTCAAATAAGTGGGAAACACTCAGGTGCTAAGCTCAAACAGTAAAGATAGATAGATAGATAGATAGATAGATATGCATCGAGGGCTGCCACTGGGTCACTGCTTGTCTATGGGACACATTGAAGGAGAGATCACTCAGAGAGAGGACCAGTCATTGGAGGAATGCTATTTTCAGAGCTGCTCAGAGAGGAAGAGATGGCTGGGAGCAGTCATGTAACCCGTGTGTGCAGGAAGACATAGTATACACGTTTACCAGTAACAAGGTGCCGCCCGCCAAGGAAACACAGCTTGAGGACGCCGGTATGAACATGACTGTGCTCTGTCTACAGCGCTTTGGTTTTACTACAAGGCATCAGCGCACAATGATAACGTCATTCCAGGCTCCTGCAGGGTGCCCTCCTATCGTACACAGCTGTCTTTAGAGATGCCTGTCAGACAGAGTACTGACACTCTCCCGCTGGTTCTCCCGCCCGGCACCTGAACATGACCTGGAGACGTACACAGTGCTGGGGTGACGCCATATTACTAGTATAGTCCGGGTCATCATAAGTAATTGTGTGTGAGGAGTTTCTAGAGCAATGTAACGCTGAGCGTTCTGTGATTGTACTAGTGCTGTACACAGGACAGCTGCTATAGGTTCCAGGTTGGGTTTTCATTTAGCGTTTTAAATATTGCCAAGATGTCTCTGCCTCCTGAGAAAGCCACAGAACTGAGACAAATTATCCACGAACAGCTGAACCGTGTAAGTACCACAAAAAGTGGCTGATTCAGAGCTGCACTTTTTTAGGTGCAAGTGTAGACCTGAGCAATGCCATGTTGATCTACAAAAGAGGCAAATTTAAATTGTGAAAGCAGAATTAGAGTTGAGAAGTTTCTTTGCTCAACTCTAATTTACAAAACATAAAGTTATGCAGTATTTGAGTTCTATGTGAGAAAGTAAAGTATTTTCCCTGCATGTAAAATAATTTAAAGTAATTAGTACCTCTTGCATTGAAAATGGTGTAGCCGAGCTGTACGATTACTTGCATCTGTTTTGCCCCTACTCCCAAAGTCTGTATCAACCCCAAATTGTTTTCATCATCTCCCACAAATGTTGTTGCATTATTGAAAATGTTGTTAAAGTAAGAGTTCGAAAAGGGTAAAAGCCAGAAACTGTATGGGAGAAGTCGGTAACCATTTTTTTTGCAAGCAAAATAGTCCCACAAAAGCCAGAATAACACATGCTCTGAATTCACACAAAAAATACACTAAACTAACATATTGCAAAGTTTCTGTCTTTATATGATTTCCGGCTTTTCGTGACTGTGGTGTATATTTGGATGTTTTTGTGTGAACTCAGTGTGTTTGTGGGTCTTTCTATGCATTTTTCAACGTTTCCAGCTTTTTCCATGTAGTTAATGTTTTCCTACATTTTGCGTCTCTAGTGTAGATCTGGGTGTTTTGTATGAATTCAGTGTGTAATTGGCAAAGTGAGTAACTGCCTTTGGTGGGTCTTTTTTTAAATGCAGTAATTGGTTTAGGTCATTTCATGCTATTGATTTTAGTAGAAAACTTTCTTTCTGGACTTTGTCTGTAAAGTATTATTGTTTTTATAAATTTCAGATGAATGTTCATGGCAAAATCCGGGAGGTCCTAGCAGAAACAATAAAAGATGAGTTGGGGTATGAAAGCCATAACTTCTCTGAAGAAGATCTAATGAAAGCATTAAGGAGGAGAGGAATCATTGATGATGTCATGAAGGAGCTAACTTTCCTTGAGGTAAATGTGCAGCACACAGATTCATTTTTAGTAGTTACTATGAACAGTGTGGACATCAAGAATAGATTTACTAAACTGCAGAAAAGTGGAGATGTTGACCAATCTGATTCTAGTTTACATTCTTTAGCATGTTCTAGGATGTTCAGAGCTAGAATCTGGTTGCTATGGGAAACATCTCTTTTCCACAGTTTATAATGTCTACCCCCAAGGGTGGTATAATTCTGTTTTGTAACTTTTTAAGAGGCTGGAACAATTTATAATAGTAATAATTTATGCTTAGCATCACATTATTCCAACCTCCTTAAAGGTTTACAAAATGGGACGTGGCAGGCTGATTGCTGCAAGCTGAGAAGCAGATTGATAGCTGCAAGCTGAGGACTGTAGACAGATCTCTCAAGGAGTAAACAGGAACCAGGCATCTTGAATGACCAAGTTGTCATCATCCTCACACCAGAGATTTCTTTGCTGCCAAGCTATGCAGTGAAACGTGGTACATTTTAGGACGCATTCTGTTGGCAACCAAGGCTGTGATTGGACAAAATTGGAATTCTTCCTGCCTATAGAGAAAGTTATTGCTAAAATTAACTAACTTATCTACAGAAACATTTGGGGTCCCCTACTCCTCTAAATTTAAATCTCACTTGATGAAGTGCTTACGATGGGGCTAATTTGTCTCAATGGGAGGAGCTCAACTCCCTCCCGAAGACTCTGAGTTGGGGTCTTACATGTACCTAGAACTGATGGCACAAAACTAAATCTGGTATAATATAACATCCCCACCCTTTCCACATCCCTTTTGTGTTTTTGTTTTGTTTTTTTTCTTTATTTTATTTAACATTTCTGTATTGTGGTTTTCTTTTATTGTATGTTAGAAAAAAACATTGGCTGGATCCAGACTTAAGTAAGTGCTTGAAAGTTACTCCATTATTATTCATGAAATCAGATGGCAAATAATAAAAATAAAAATCATAATTTCAACTAAGTGAATACTAGTTTCTTATTTCATATGCTGATTTTCACATTTCTGTAGATTTAAAGACTTAAAATAGTTTAACGACAGTATTGTTGCACACTGAATGAATTAATGAATGAACAAATTCATTTTTACTGGAATTACCGTATTTCCCCATGTATAACACGCTCCCTTGTATAAGACGCACCCCATTTTTGGAGCCTTATTTAAAAAAAAATAAAAAAAATTTTAATATATTTTTTAACTATTATTTTTAGCGTTATTTAATAAAAAATTGGGTGCATCTTATACAGGGGATCAGGGGATGTAACACTGAACTTGCCTTTTCTCTCCCTCGCGGTGCGCGCTGTACAATGACGTTGAGGTGACCTTAGGTCACGCAACGTCTATGTGCAGTGCGCGACGCGAGGGAGACAGTCTGAGTCACAGCTGCATGGGAGAGAGCCTGAAACTGCCGGAGGGACCGCCGGAGGGACAGAAAAGGTAAGTTCAATGTTAAGGAGGTAAGAACGAACAGATTTGCAATTATGCGGGGAGCAGGGAGCAGGGGGATCGGCGCCTGTCCAGCCTGGCGCTATCCTGCACCGCATCCCTCGCTTGCCGCATAGCCGATCCTGCCCACATGTACTTTATGTAGTGTGTCATGTCTATACTCCTAATATACCCCACATGTATTACACACATTGGAAATCCCCCTTTAAATATCCTTCTTTTGACACTGTTCCCAGCAGAGCACCACATCAGTGCACGCACACCCACACTCCTTGTGACCCAGATCAACAGAGCAATGGAACCTGCAAGAAAAAGAGGAGGCTTCTTGGAACATGAAATCCTCTCCTCCTGCAAGAAAAGTGCAGCTAAGTCAGTTTTTTTTATTACACTTCATTAGTAATTGACTTAATTTCATTTAGTTTATTATATTCTTGCCAGGGAGAGAGGCACTTGCAGCACACTCCCTGACAGTTTAATATACCGACAAAACTGATTAAAATAATAGTGACACAGATCCAGAGCTATGGCCGACAGGGAACTTAAGCAAGTCATTTGCATAAGTCCCCTGTTTCGGAACATCTGCGCATGCACGCTAGATTTTCCGACTGCGTATTTACTGACGTATGTAATTAAGTTACGTACGTTAGTATTTACGCAGAAGGGGCTTAGCCTCCATTTACGATGGCTGTGTCCCCCCAGCCTACTGGTGGGGATAGCCATGTAAATAAGGGGTCGAGAGAGGGGAAGCTCCATTACGACTAGGTCTGCGGCCATAGTCGTAAAACTTAAGGTAGCAATCTGGACACATAAGTGGGGAGTGCAGGGGGCGTGCACTCCCCACTATGAGTGCGTAGTTACAGAACCCTGCACGCACGTCAAGCCT
>WWET01000537.1:533858-548134 GCA_011038615.1 Limnodynastes dumerilii | reverse complement strand
CAATAATAAGAGCGCTGCCTGATGGGCATACTTTCAAAGGGTTCCCCATTCACTTTGTACATCGAAATGCAAGAAGGGCGTTTGCTACATGCCTGCGGTAATTCATTGTTCTTTAATGTAACCATTATGTGTACAGAAATTGTTGGCATTCCTCCTCAATCTCTGCTCAACCTATAATGGCTTATATCCACTATATAAAAGTAACATGCAAGATTTTGTACATTATAAAATAACACAATGCATTACATTATTTGGTATAGAGTACAAGAGGTGGTACATTAGCTCACCCTTTCCTGCTCCAAACCCTCTACTCTCTTAGTTTCACTGGCACTGTTCTCCCCTGGATCTGCTCCCTCTGTACACCCCTGCTCTATTTCAACCTCTAGCTCCTCCCCTACCACCAAGTTTCGCTGGCTCACGTCCATCTCCTCCTGGCTGTCACAGCACTTCCTTAAACTTAATATGGATAAAACTGAAATCGCAGTCTTCCCTCCTCCATGCATCTCATCCACACCAATGATTTCCTCCACCACACTAGCCCGCTGCCTGGGCATCCTGCACTCTTCCCTCTACTTTGCCCCTCAAATCTGTCCCCCCTCGCTTTCCTGCCACTTTCACCCGCATAGTTCACATCAGACCTTTTCTCTCCACTGAAGCTACTAAAACGACCATACACTTTCTCATCATCTCCCGTCTTGACTACTGCAACCTCCTCCTTTCTGACCTCCCACTGGGTTATTGTTTGAAAACTCTATTAATGTGTTCAATTATTTGATTGCCATACTTTTTTATTGTAACTTTTTATTATATCTAATATTCTTTTATATGTATTACACAGTTCTCCATTTTGCGATGAGATTGTTGCCTGTCGTGGAGATCAAATGCGCCTTGCTGTCAGAGTGCGAGTTTTCACATACCCTGAATCTGCGTGTGCCGTGTGGATTATGTTTGCATGTAAATATCGCTCTGTTTTATGACACAAACCTCTTTATTCTGTTTTACCAAGCTATAAAAAGACTTTTTATATGTTTTCTTAAATTATTTCCTAAAAAAAATTTCATTTAATTTTTTTCTATGTGAGTTTTTTATAGTTTGTTACAATGATCTATTGTATAATAAAAATTGCTATTTTCCTCATTTAATGGACTATGATTTGTTATATAATCAGTGCGCAAGACAAACCTATTAAAGATCTTAACAATTTCATTGCATAATTCCTTCCTATATTTTGTGTAGAACTGCCATAAAACCAATATATATTGCTAGAAAAATTAGATCGCTATTATATGAATTTTAAGGATTAAACACAATGGGCTGGATCCAGACAAACGCACGTCTTACGGACGTGCGTGGTCTTTAGGCATGCCCCCTTCACTCCCTGCTCAAGGTAGTAAAATTCCTACCTTAAAATTTACGACCTTGTCGTAATGGGCCTTCCCTACCCGCTCCCTAATTTAAATGCCTGTCTCAGCCTATATGGCGGAGAAACGGCATACGTAACATGCTGGCCGGCCCCTTTAACGTACCGGCCAGCGTACATAACTAACGTTATGTATGCCGGCTGGTACGCTAGCGTAGCTATGATGTGCACATGTGCACATCATAGCTGACTGGGGAATTACGTATAGTGCGCAATTCCCCAGACGTCCTTAGCCTGGGATATGGCCCAATTTTCCTAAATTGTCAGGGTTTTGTGACTACTTGAGTAGATAAGGTTCAATAGAAGTAGGCAATGTCTTGTTGGTGACTGACTTAGGTTGTTCTGATTTATTCTGGTTTTGGTATTGCAGTAATAAAGAACTGAATCATAAGATCCGATTTTGCTGTGTTCAGCGCTCTAAACGCAACATGCAAGTCGCAGCCGCGATTGGTGTCTTTTAGAGGTAGAGACAGCCAAAAGCTCTCTATTTTGAAAAGGCAGCCTTTTTCCATTTTTTTTTTAATGGGTTAGTAGAACGATTGACATACTTGCCTAATAATTTTTCAGAGACCTGCCGCACTGACCGGAGAGGTGAGTAACACTATCTGGGGAGTTAGGCACAGGGAAGGGAATGATAGGGTTAGATTAAATGGAAGGGGAGGGTTGGGGGCATGGCTTAATTGGCAATGGTGTAGGGTGTACTGGGTTAGAGCTTCATGCCTATACATCCTGCTAAATATCCTGACGGCACTACAAACTTCTATCTACTCGCCCTGCGGCGCCCTAAGGGAGGAGCGAAGTGAGGAGCTATGTTGGCTCTGCTGGATGATAGAGGCGGTATTTGTCGGTGGCTCTCTGTTCTGGTGATGAGGAGAGGAGGCGGGCGCGTCTTTACAGGTGGGAGATCCCTGACTTGCTCGGTGAACAGCACTATAGGCTGAGGTACTATCCCTGGCTGTGGTCCCCATGCCTAACAGCTCGGCTGCCATTCTGGAGGAGTGCCGCTCCGCGTCCCCTGCGCCATTACATGAGGGAGATGCCATCTTGGGGCTGTATTGGCGTTTGAGGAGACTCTGTCTGGCCAATCTGCAATTGTACCTGGAAGGTACGTTCACTTTTATTACTTTCTATATATATCAATTAAATACCCTGCCTATATATTCCGGAAGGGCGGGGGCAGGATCCATCGTTTCTGTCTCTGAAATGGAAGAGGAGGATTGAGCTGCTGGCGAGGATGGACTGCTCTGAGAGGTGATGAATTGGTGGATGTTAGGTTGAGACAAACGTGTTCTGGATCTCGGTGTTTTAGGAACGGGCGCGCCTTTTTTCCCCATCAGGAAGTATGCTTGTCAAGTTACGGGATGGTCACCACATTGCGAGGTCTGTGGAGTAGACGTGATGCATGAAGCTGCGTTTCCCCTTGAGGTGGTTAAAACATGGTTGCGGTTAGCAGGTAGGCATTGCCACGGGGCAGCGGGGCTCCCACAGCAGCAGCAGAGGGTAGACTTGCAATAGGAAACAGTCAGTGCAGTCACATATCTCTATAGAAGTATTATAGCCTGCAGTACCGTAATGACTCCACTAGGTGGCAGCAAGATGTCAGCACTCACCAAGGCTCTGTAGTATTGTTGCAACCTTGTCCCGTTCTGTAGAATGAGAGGAGAAAAGTCTCTGCAGCCACTACCAAGCACCTAGGTGGGGAATAGCAATTCCAGAGGGGGAGTTTATCTGCTGGGGTCCAATAATTGGTCACTGGTGGTTCAGAGGATGCTGTGGTGGTCAGAGCATCAGGGAGAAAGTGTAGTTAGACCCTGAGGGGAGACCAGGATGGCACAGGGTGAGGTGGTCTATACAGGGGCTCCTAACGCCCCTGGAGGAGCAGCGATGTGGGGGAGAGACCACTGGGCCCACTCTAACCCCGCTGGCTGAAGGCGGCGGAGGGGTCACGTCCCGCGGGGAAGGAGGCCAGAATCCTCAGTCCAGCAGAGGAACAGACGAGCGGGCCTGCAGCGGAGCAGGAGGCACTGGTTGTTGCAGCGCCTCCTCTCAGTGCCGCCGGACTCCGGACAGAAGAGGTGCCAATAGCCGGGAGAGAAGTAGGGAAGATGGCTGCTGCAGGGCCCCCCTGCTTGACGAGGTGAGGCACCAGGGAGCGTGCTAATTCAGGAGAGTGGCCGCGGAGCAACCGGACTCTAGGCCAGACCGGTCCCCCGCTGATACTCCGGGGCCCCGCTGGAACCACTGATGAGAGGTCCCCCTCTGGGAACAGCGCCATTTTCTTCCACTTTATATGAACCTGGACTCTAATTGGTGAGACTACCATTAAAAAAAAAAAGCAGTCGAGGCCGCGCTTCACACAGCGCAGTTTTGGCTGATCCTTGTCTGTACTACTCCTGCAATAGCCGCTGCTGTATATTTATGTACTATGCTGCTCTGAGAGCTGTAAAGTATACCTGCAAAGCTGTCAGAGCAGCTTTGTACATAGATATAAAGCAGCAGCAGCTCTGAACAATAGGGAGCCATTCAGCTTGCTGATCACCCCCCTTAAATATCGGGAGCTTTCTCCCGATTTAAATCAAACATGCTGAAAGATCAAATAATCACACCAGAGCATTTCTGGTGAAATAAACACACCAGAGCATTTCTGGTGCATTTATTTGACGTTTCAAAAATTGATCTGTACCATACACTAGAGCGATTATTTGCCCGATCACCCGATAATCGTCTAGTGTAGACCAGCTTTAGTGCCGTTCTTTATAGGCATGGAGCCCTTTAGAAAGGGTTACTACGTGCATTAGTTAACTGGGTTAAGTTTAGAAGTATTCAAGCTGTCCCGCTTAGATGTGAATGCTTATGTCTAGGTTGTTAGTGGAGTTAGCAAATTATATATAAATTGGTTTGTGTAATGTATATGGGGTTGGTTTGTTTGGGGAAGGATTTGGGAACGTTGGGATGTCTAAACTTGTTTTGTTTTGTATTTTTGTTAGAAAGTCAGCAATGTATATTCTCTTTACAATGTCAAGTCCAAGATGTACAGTATGCATTTATGATGTAGCAATCTGGAGCGGAGTGGGTATGACTACTGAAATACCAGATTTGTTAATTACAACAGACCTCCTTAGCACAATATAAGTATAATTATTGCTATGTCATAATCTGGTTTAGGCTCTTCCCCGCTCTCTCTAATTAGCTGAAATGTCCGCAGCCTGAACGACTGCATTAAAAGATCCTTAGTACTAAAACAAGTCAAAGTGCATAATCCGGATATTGCATGTTTGTTAGTAACCCATCTTCTAGAAAATAAATTACTGTCCCTTAAACGTCAGTGGGTAGGCCGAGTATTTCACTCCCCCTTTACCACACACTCTAGAGGGGTCTCTACTCATTCACAAAAGAGTTGGATTTCGTTTAGAGATAATTAAAATTGATCCTCAGGACCGGTACATTTTTTTATCTGCATTTATTTATTCTGCTCCCTTGATCATTGCTGCTATTTATATACCCCCTCCCTTTTCAACATAAATTCTTAAGCACCTGGTAGATTTTGCGTGTCTGACCCCTTCCTTTCCAATAATATATATTGGGGATTTTAATATGATTCTGGATCCCCTGTTGGATCGTTGGAGGGAAAGTGGTTCGACTGAGAGATACTTCTCTCCTAGATTGGCAGAAATGTTGGAAGAATTGGGCCTAATTGATGTGTGAGTGCAAAGGAATCCTAATATCTCTACATTTTCCTGTTTTTCCTCATCACATCGTACCTTTTCGAGAATCGACTTAGTGTTGGTGTCTCATGATTATGTAATGTCTGTAGTTGATGTGGAGTACCTGCCACGTGGGATTTCTGACCATGCTCCAATTAAGGTATTATGGAATATCAATTTACCAAAAGGAACTTCATTTTGGAAGCTTAATCCATTTTGGCTAACCCTGGTGGGACAGGAACCTGATCTATCGATTGATTGGGACACTTATTTTAACAATAACCATAGCTCCCCTTAAGTAGTCTGGGATGCTTTCAAAGCTTACCTTAGGGGCTCTTTTGTTGCTAGTATAAATAAATTTAAAAAGGACTCTAAACATCAAGAATTGGATCTTCAGAAGCAGGGCCAATCCCTGTGTACCTTAATACTAGAGACCCATCAGATAGACTGACCTGGTTACACTGCTAGCAGACTTACTCTGACTTTATTGACAAAATCTAAAAGGAAACGTCTATTCTCCTAACATACTTGGTATGGCAACTCCCACATATGTGGCAGCTATTTGGCCTGTCTCTCTAGGGTTGCACACTCCACCACAGTTATTACAGAAATAAAGAATAGAGAGGGTCAAGTACAATCTACAATCCCTGAAATTACACAGGTCTTTTTAGACCATTATAAAACTGTTTGCACTTCTAGAGCTTGTTATTGTTCGGCTGAACTAACTGCCTTTTTAGATACTATCTCTTTACACCAATTGTCAGCTGACAGTCAATCGTTCTTAAATTCCCCCATACAAATTGATTATAGAAACTGCAATAAATTAGTTTCCCACAAAAAAATGCTCCTGGGCTAGATGGTATCTCTGTGGAGGTTTACAAATCCTATAGAAACTTCTTTATGCCCAGGCTACACCATCTATTTTGCCCTGTTTCAGAGGGAGGAATCCATCCCTGCATCTATGAGAGAATCTCTTATCATTGTAATATTGAAACCAGGAAAAGACCCAGCTTCTGCAAATTCATATAGACCTATCTCGCTTTTGACCACAGATATTAAAATATTTGCTAAAATTCTAGCTAACAGGTTAACATGTGGTGAAGGAGCTGGTGCATCCAGATCAGACTGGTTTCATGCCCAAAAAATCCATGTTTATCAATCTCAGACGATTGCAGCATCTGGTGGGGTTCAAGGGGGTGGTGGTCTCCCTGGATGCTGCTAAAGCGTTTGATTCAATAAAATGGATTTATATATGGGCTGTTCTGGAGAGAATGAAGTTGGGATCTTAATTAATTAAATGGATTAGAGCTTTATACTCCACCCCTTTGGCCAGGGTTTGCATTAATGGCTATGTATCTGAAGAGTTTGAATTAGGTAGGGGCACCAGGCAGGGGTGTCCGTTGTCCCCAACATTATTTGCGTTCGCAATCGAACCACTTACCTGTTTTATTTGTGCTAACACTAAGATTAGGGGAATATTTCTCTGTATGTCGATGATCTTCTGCTGTTCCTTGCGGACACCCAGGGCTCAGTTATAACCCTTCTTCAAACAGTTAATAAATTTGGGGTATTCTCCGGGCTTATGATTAATTGAGATAAATTCTCCATAATGCCCATTAGAGGTGTAGCGCCTGAGATCCACTTACCTACCTGCCCGCTAAAATGGACCCCTCAATTCAAATAACTGGGTATTACAATATACAATGATATGTCTGATTTTTGCTCCCTGAATCTGATACCCTTAATTCGTGTGCTGGAAGCCAGGATGAAAACCTGGAGCAAACTGCCGCTTACGCTTATGGGTAGAGTTAATTTAATTAAAATGACCATACAACCCAAACTGCTCTATGTCTTTCTTCAGTCACCAATCCCTATAAAACACAAACTGTTTAATAAACTTAACTTGTTAATTACCTCGTTTGTATGGGGGGGCAAGAGAGCCAAAATAAGCAGGGAAAGTCTAAGTAGGTCTAGAATGAGGGGTGACATGGCTCTCCCAAATTTATTATACTATACTGCTGCTCAACTATCACATTTGAGGGATTGGGTTACTGAGTCAACCCTTGCGGACCTTCACTGGGCTTTGGTTAAACAGATGGGTTTCTATCATACCCCTTCGCAAGCACTGCTGGCTGGCCCGTATCCCTATAACTTGGCGCCCATTATTTTAGAGACACAAAAGGTTTGGTCCTGGACACCTGCTTTATTGGGTGGTAGTGATGTTGACCCTGCCACCCCTCTGTGGAATCACGCGGATTTTACCACTTTGAGAGATTTTGAGGGCCCTGGAGATTGGTATAGGCGTGAGGTAACTGTATTTCATCAGATATTTGAAGGTACCACTCTTAAATCATTCCCCCACCTGCAATCAGAGATGTCTCTTCCTGGCTCGATGTGGCTTAACTACCTGAGACTAAAACATGCATTAAATGCATTCTGCCTTTCCTGGGTTAGGGGTTTCTCCAGTTAGATCACTATTGATTGACATTGGAGATGACCATATAATCGCTAGTATATACTCTCACCTTGTGGCGGCTGTGCTGGAGACGTCTTTAGATCATCTCTGGGTGCAGTGGGTAGCAGATAGCAGATCTCTGTTCTTTGGATATTGAAGATTGGAATATAATATTGAGCAGCTCATATCTGCTTACGGCTAGTGTTAGATTTCAACAAATACAATTAAATATCATTCATCGAGCTTATATCACACCTGCTAGATTGGCAAGAATAAACGCTTCTCATCCTAATGTGTGCCCGAAGTGCGGGGACAGTGATGCCCATTTTATGCATTTAATTTGGTCTTGTATGCATATACAGAGATTCTGGAGAAATGTTACTGTCTGTATAAGCAGAACTAGAGTGGTCTTGCCACGGGTCCCAGGTGGTGCATATCTGGTTTGGGCTTGGAAGATTTATTTACCCAATATAAACAATCCTATATTAAATGTTTGTGTATGTGGGCCAGGGTATGTATTGCTAGAACTTGGTGTGCTCCTACATCGCCCTTATTTGGAGATTGGATTCGTCTGGTAAACAATTCACTGGCACATGAAAAATGTATGTTTTCTAGTAAGGGTTGCCCACAAAAATGTAATAAGATCTGGGACACCTGGATATTTTCTCCCTACTATGGGATTTCTCCGCTTGGCTCTCATGATGGGTAGTGACCGCTTGGTGATGCCATCATCTGAATGTTTGAAGACATTTCCAGATAATTTCCTGTACAGGCTACTGTAAGTATTGGGGTACTATTGTTTAACTCCACACTTGTGTCAAAGGATTAACTACATCTGATTTGTTTAACTATCAGTTAAAATGCATATGCTGCATTCATTTGAATATTTTCAAACTGTCATTGTGATTATGCTGGCAAAATGTACAAATGATATGTATATGTTGCTGACTTAACACAAAAAATGTCAATAAAAATTATCTGTATTTAAAAAAATAAATAAAAGAAAAATGAAAGGGGAGGGTTAGGGTCGGGCTGCAGGGAGTCCTAAGATTAGGCTGTGGGGAGGGGAGTTTAAGGTCAGACTGCGGCGAAGGGAGGGTTAGGGTTAGGGGAGGTTTAAGGTAAGGGTTAGGGTTAAATTTATACTTGTCTTCCGACGCAGTGTTTTCTCTCTTCAGTGTATTGATTCCTTTGCCTGCGAGGCAAAAGCAAACAATTTCTCAGCCAGTTCGGAACTGCAGCGGTGACCCACACCTGTTATCCATAGATGCATAGATGGACTTTCAAGATTCAGGTGTAACGTGACATTCAGAGTGCTGACTATTAATCTTCCATCATAAAGTGACGTCAGGGTTAATTGATCATCATGCTTCTAGAGGAGACAAATTATATACAGTTTTGTTCACATTATGGTGTTTCCTGTATTATTGTTGAATGTGTTGCCATAGCAACTGGAACCTCTACCCTACCATAAATTTTCCGACTTGAACTTAAAATGGTAATAAGTACACAGTCCATAAGCACATCTGTACTTTACATTTTAAGTCGTCACCCAGCACCCTTTTGGAAGTCTGGATTGGGTTGCACAGATTGCTGCATATCCACAGATTTTTCAACAAAGCCAGTTAGTGCAAACAGATGTTATTTAGAGCTAAAATGAGTGCTGTTTGAGCTGATTTATTGACGAATTCCTTGCATCTCATCAGAGGATTATCTGTGGCTCATGCTGTGACCAAAGCAAATAGAATTCACAGCAATAGTAATTACTGTCCATATGAATATTATTGACTGTGTCGGCCCTTGCTGTCCACTAAGATTCATTGTGTTATCTACTGTACCAATCGTTACAAACTAAGTTCTTCATTTAGTGGTTATTGCTCAGTAATATTTTGCAATAATAACAGGGATGGCCATTTAAGGGCAGGATTGGCCTCCAACCTGATGTCTCATTGTCCAGTGCGCTTACTTGTACTGCCCAGCCGCTCCGTGGTGAAGAGACACAAAGGGGACATGAAAGTTGGGTTGTGTTAAAGAATGGGGGTAGGTAATGCTAAGGTATGGAAGAGTGTGAGTGCTGGAGAAGACACGGGGGCGTGAAAGACAATTGCATTTGTAGACACTTTGGGCCATATGGACCGCGTATAAGCAATCTACGTTGCAACAAGTAACATAGATTACGTTACAGAATTACTGCGCATGCGCAGTAGAACATATCGGAAAACTCTGGCCGCATATGCAATGAGGCTGGAGCTCTGCATACGGCCCTTTATGACCTAGAAAAACAAAAGGTCAGTGCAAATGGAGAGCTCACCTTTTATGTTTTAATCCATTAATTCTTTTGCTATGTTAATTAAAATAAAAATAGTTTATCAAAAAAAATTGTGAAATATTTAGAAACTTTGAAAAAAATAATGAATAAAGAGATAAATAAAATCTATTGAAAAATAAAACCAAATTAGTTTAAGGAGAATTTGATCAATGTCACTTAATTAATCAAATGCTCCTAGTACTATATTTCTAGAAAATGTTTTCAAATAAAATAACATGATAGCATCTTATATAGATATATTTGAAGAGTCTTGTCATACTTGTTCACAATTTTATACTTAAATTATAATGCTTTTATATGCTATAGGAAGTAAGGCAGAGTGATGTGATGCAATGTGGGGAGAGTGATATGATAATGGGGGAGTAATTTGTAACATGGTGTGTACAGTGTAGGTATATTTAAATTTTAGGTAGGAGAGAACTGCTCTTATAAAGAGATAGACACTTCCAAGTCAGCATATTATAAGTACAGTAGAACCTCGATTATCCGGGCTAATGACCGACACCTTTCGGCTGGATAATCGAAATCCACAGATAATCAAAACAGTATTAAATGAATACAGTAAACACTAGCACGCTAGTAAAATTGAATCATGCTGTAATACAGTACAGTACAAAACATTTAATTCTAACCTTATGCAGAACACATGAAAAACGCTAGCACGGTAGTACAGTACTGTACTGTACTGTAGTACACTAGTAAAATGTAATCATGCTATAATACAGTACAGTACAGTGCAGAACTTTCAATTCTTACCTTATGCAGAACACATGAAAAACGCTAGTACGCTAGTACAGTACAGTACTAGTGTATTTTCCATCGCTTACGCCGGCTGAAGCAAGGGAAAATACAGTCGCACAGGAGCGTATGCCCGCTAACTCCTCACTCCCTCCCTCATTAAACTAACTCCCCCTGCCCACCTACACTAACCTAAACATAGTAATGCTGGGGGACGCCCCCCTCCAGCGTTACTACAGCGCTGTTACGGACGCCCGATCAACGATCGGGCGTTGCCGTAGCTACACCAGGAAAGATCTGCCCGGCGCATGCGCAGATCGGCTTTTAAGCCAATCTTACGCTGCTGGCTGGTGTCTTAACGCCAGCCAGCATAGGTCTGGATCAGGCCCAATGTCACTAAAATTCGTGTTATCTTCTTGCTCTAGATAGTCAAGTAATCTCTCCACACAAGACAACGCTTCTGTAATCGCCCGAAAAAAGAGTTGCACACTCTTTTTTCGGGCAATTCGTCTTCTATGTTACTCTCGTCACTGCTGCTTTCTTCCACAAGTTGCAAAAAAGACGTGCTGGCTTCTGCAGCGATTGTAACGTCGTCTTTCAGCTCATATCCACATTCGTTGTTATCACAGTTATCACATTGGTTGATGTCGTCTTCGTCGACGTTGTCAAATCCATCGAGATTGCGGAAATCCTGAAAAAGCGATTCAGCTGTTATTCCATCTTTATTTTGCGTCATGTTGTCATTAACACTTGCGTCATCTGCATCTGTGAACAATTTATGCCAAGACTTGTTAAGTCAAGCTTGGGATGTCATCCCAACATTCTGCGCATGAGAACATTGCATCTTTGATTGTCCACTTTTTATAAAATTCACGGAGACCTGCATCTTCTTGTAAAACTGCTTGAAGCGTTTTTTTTCTGTAACGGCTCTTGAATGCCTCTAAAATGCCTTGGTCCATGGGCTGCACAAGCGATGTCACATTGGGAGGAAGATATGCAACGAAAATCTGTCCGTCTTTTGTTTTCAGGACACTCTCATCTGGATGGGAAGGAGCATTATCTAACAGCAACACAGCATGTTGCGGTAAATTCTTGGAATGCAGATGTTCTTTAACATGTGGAACAAAATGTTTGACAAACCAGTCTTTAAAAATCTCTCTGTTCATCCACGCTTTTGGCTGACTGTAGTATACGACTGGAAAATGGCGCATTTTTGTTCCCTTAAATGATCGTGGAGATTTCGATTTTCCAATGCACACCAGCTTTAGTTTGTGTGAGCCACTGGCATTTGAACAAGCGAGCACAGTAATCCGTTCCTTGCTAGACTTGTGGCCTGGAGCAACTTTTTCTTCCTGAGACACAAGCGTTTTTGATGGCAAAGCCTTCCAATACAAACCATCTCGTCAGCATTGTAAATTTGATCAGGTGATAAATTGTGAACCTCAACAATTCTCTTGAATTCCGCCAAGTACAAAGCAGCAGTGTCGGAATCACCACTTAGCTTCTCACCCTGAATGTCCAGTTGTCTAATTCCATGACGAGCTTTGAAACATTGTAACAATCCTTGTGATCCAACAAATGGTTCAGAAATAATCATTTCTTTGTGAAACCATATGGCCTTCTCAATCAACAATGGCCCGGACACAGGATGCCCTTCCGCATGTTTATGCCTGAACCAGTTAAACAATGCCGTATCAAGATTGTAAAATATTGCACGTTTTCCTGACTTTTGCCCTGATGTTCCGTTGAACGAGTCCGAAGAGGTGACGAACATGTGGAGTTAATCTTTCTTACGAATAATGTCACGCACTGTTTGAGTTCCAGTGTAGAATTCTAAAGCCAATTTCGAGGTCGATTCGCCTTTCTCAGCCCGCTCAACAATTTCCAGTTTCTTGGCAATCGTCAAAACCACTCTTTTGCGTTTTATTCCCGTACCTGTAGTTGACATGTTGCTGTTCAATGCACAGGACAACACAAATTCAATTGCAACAAACTGACCGGTGGTTGCTCTCTGTGTAGAAACAGCACGCACACTGATAAGGGCACACTGATAAGGGTACAGTACAGTAACAAATGTTAAGGTGACGCCAAAGCGACGTGTCTGATCACATTACCGCAAAACAAAAAATGGGGGACCCGGATAATCCGATCCACGGTTAAGCGAGGCACGGATAATCGGGGTTCTACTGTACATATCAAACCTATAGTATATAATGTACATTAGACACAATGGGGTCAATCCAGAACTACGCACTAGCCCCGATCGTATTTACGCTGAGCGTAATTACAATGCACTCCCCCGGACAATCCCCTTGGTCGACCGTAATTTCACCTCCTTACACTTGCCGAACCCTACCTTAACTTTTCCCATCGTAAGTACCCCAGGGCGTAATTACGTGATGATCGTAACAGTCTAAGTATGCTCATACTGTACAATTTAAATGCATCCCCCTGCCTACATATTGTAACTGCATCGTACTTACGGCTATCGTTATATAATTATCGTATATCGTATCATATATATATATAATAATCGTTATGTATAATTCCTGTGAAACTAAATATTTGAGGTTAATGCTGTTGTGATTGGTTAATGTAACTTATTAAGATTGGTGTTGTCACAAGTGACTGTGTATAGAAAAGTACATTCCACTGGTCAGTGTGGTGTAATTAGGGTTAATAATATATGGATTCACATATCTGTCAGTGACTTTGTTATTCTGTATATTAGACGCAGTACATAAAAGTAACGTGTGATTTATTTACATCTGCTGAATGGTAATTCCAATGTCCTTTCTTTCTCTATTCTATTATCTCTACATGTAGATTATCACAGGAGGAAAAGGTTAAACTGAAGAAACTGGAAAGACCCGGACGGAGGATAAAATTCTAGATTCCAGAATGAGACAGTGTGGCGGCCGGAGCAGTAACACGCAGTCACTATGTATAACAGAGAGATGGACATGTCATGTATAGTGATTATACTACATGTGAGGATTCTCTGTTACATGACAGTCACACAATGATGTTACACTCTCCAGTCACCAGTCACCAGTCACCAGTGCAGGATTATACCACTGTTATGTGTAGTGATAATCGTGATTATACCACTGTTATGTATAGTGATAATATGATATATATGCGAATGTTTATTTTTCCAATGTTCGTATTACATCCACTCGTCAGCTATCTCACAAACACGGCTGGTAATTTTATAGTTGGTGCTCTGGCCACAGTCTACTTTTGTACTTTCGTAACACAAGTTAAGCCAACATGGTGTCATGCAGATTGTTGCCATTATCATGTGTGGTGTGAATACAAGTGTATGTGTGTCACTTTACGTGTGAATGTGTGTTCATTTATGTTAGTCATATACACACATCCAACAAATGTATATTTAATTAGTTTTGTGTAGATTATCCTATGTAATGAATTGAATGTTATTGTTAGTTACTTTGAATAATTGAAACCATAATGAGTTACAATTATCTTTATCATTTCAGTTTATTAACCCTTTCTAAATATACTTTTTGGAAACAAGCATAATTGTGATGTCTGCAGTTGTGTTTCTATATGTTTACACCTATTAGATAATATGGTTTGATTTTTTTTTTTTTTTTAAAACCTCTT
>WWET01000537.1:488655-510990 GCA_011038615.1 Limnodynastes dumerilii | reverse complement strand
AGTTTGTTTACGTGTGATAGCAAATGGTCATATATATGTATTATTATGGAAAATGTAAAAATGAAACACAATTTTTATTATATTATTAAGTTTATATTTGTAATATGTAATAAGTTGATTAACAGTCAACATGAAACACATACTGCTGGCCTTTATATGAGAATATTTCTTGAGAATCTAGGCACAAGCACAAAAATTTAGGTGTGAGGTTTGTTTGTTTTTTTGCTAATTGGACATTCGTGTGTACTCCTGCACATCCTTGTGTATATATAAAATGGGTTATCAAAATTAGCCTTATGTAAAAAATAATAACTAAAAAAATATACGTGATAACCTTTTAATTACCTCTTCCCTGACTTATGATGGTTTATAATATAGACGAGCAACCACTGCAGTTTATCCACAGGGGAGCACAATTCAAAAGAAAAAGACTAAACCTCCATATAGGCAAGTCTTGCATGAACCATTAACGGCGCAGATTCCATTAATTAGATAGAGTGAATCACCCTTGACAAAGCTATTTTGTTGGCGAAACGCTCATCAGTGGATGTGGCAGCGGTTTGAAGTTATGTTACTGAGTACATCGGAGGACCACTGTACCAACTGCCATTTTATTCCTTTTCTTATTTTCTCCATGATTATTCCAACACGAGATACTCCGTCTTCTGTGCCTGTCCGTCTGGGCGTTTCGCTAAGTAGATTGCGTACTCGCGGTCTTTAAGACAGCGTGTACGCAATCTATGTAGCGAAACGCTACGTAAACAGCTTACAAAAATTACTATGCATGCCCAGTAACTTCAATCGGTTAGTTACGGACGGACGGGCACAGAAGACGGAGGTCTGAATACGGGCCTTAGTCGTTTTTTTTCTTTTGAAATGTGTTTCAGATATGGACTGATGGCTACACCTATAGTCCCGGCTGCTTATCAAATCATTTTTTCTGACTTTGGCTGGTGCAACTCCTCTTTTGTTCTATCCACAGGGGAGGTCACTCCGTGGCCACTAATCCTTTGCCTGCTGTAACAGTGAAGACAGTAATAATTGTGCTGCCGGGAAAAAAAGAGGCCTTCTTAGTAACCCTTTGGATAAACCAGTGGCTGCTCTTCCATGTCAACCTGGTCGCCCAGTCCCAATTTCTACTCCACCTTGTGACTGATATTATCAAGCCATGATATAATGACTATAGCCTGTTATACAGTCTTATTCTAGGCTAGAAGAAAAAAAAAAGGAACAAATCTACACTTGTCCAAAACCATCTTGAACTACTGCTAATTCGTTCAAAATGTATTGGCAGAACTAAAGTTGAATGGTGACTTTCCTTACTCAACTCAGCATTGAAATACTAAAGCTATTCAAAATTTGTGTTCTATCAGAAAAATCTAAATATATATGTAATTTGCAGTGGCTGCAACAATGTTTTTTCCAGTGGTAGATTTGTTATTTCTTGTTGGTGCTTCTAACTGTTGTGTGTATATTTGTATACATATGTAATCAAATGTGAGGTGGTTAGAATCAGTGTTGCAATATTGACATGAAGGCCTTTGCATTTAAGTCGATAATAGTGGAATATTGTTTGTACCAAATATTATAACTGAATTCTACAGGGCTCAGATTCATCTAATGCTGAAGGTATTTTCTCAGTTAAAGATAATTGCCAGCAGTGATTTTTATTGAACATTCCATCTACATGTAGGATGTGGGGGTCAAAAAGATAGCCAAAGAAATAATGAGTAAATGGGACATTACTTGTTTTAGGTTTTCCTATGAGTTAATGACAGAACAGACATTCCCATACATATACCACAATATCAGTTAGCCATAAGTTTATCATATGGCTGTTCCTTGACCCACACAGGTGTAAAAATTGGTATTTCTAATAAATCTATTTATGAATCTCGGCTGCCACCAAGAGATGGGTGCTATTAGTCACAATCACTGATCTATGTACAATAATCATACACATTCTAATATTAATGCTTAGCAATTAGCTATAATTTCACTAACTATTTTAAGAAACAATGAATTATAGCTATGGTTTGGAATATATATTCTGTATGGATTATCTAATAATCATTTTACTAGTCTGAAAGATAATACTTGCTTTGTTTTGGTTTTCATTTTCTAATGACTGCTACATAGTTTAATAATATCTAACTATAAGGCAAATTCTTTTTACAGTTATAGACTTTATTTTAGAAGAACTAAAGAGTCAGACACTGGATAATTCCATTAAAACTTTATTCTTCTTTGTGTTAAATATATGGTCATAGCCATCCAGCTTTCTGAGGATTTCTATCTTTCTAAAGATATATGAAGATTCCTGTATGGTGAAATCATCACACTCGATAGACTGTAGAGAACTAACACTTTGTTTGAAACAGCCAAACATATTTAGTTAACTTTTTAATGAACCAAAGTATTTACCTATCTATTGTTCTTATGTTCACACCTATCACTGTTAAAAACTATAAATCTTGCCCTATGGGGTTAGTGCTAGAGAGCGATCATGATTGGTGCTATGTAAAGGCTGATCTGTTTGCTGTTTTATTTTTTAGTAAATATATTTAATCTTTAACCTTTAATAACAATCCGTTATTAATCCTTATTCTAATACCTCTTTCACACTGCACCAAAAACCTGGGATTTTGCCGGGTCAAGCCCTGACAACCCATGTTGAGGCACAGTGTGAATGGGTCTTACTGCCTCTAACTGGGTCTAATGACCTGGAAGTTAGACCCGTGACAATTGGAGGGTGTTACCCGGGTCTCACCTTTCATTGTTTAACCCGGGTCTCACAGAAGGGAAGTGATTGGGGGGATTACAGCATCAAACTGACTCAGAAACTCAGGATATTGCCCAGTGTGAAAAGAGAAAACAAATTAAGATTTATGAAGCTCTTTAAAAACCCCGGTTATTGCTGGGGTGGTGATGTGAAAGCAACACAAGCCAAAAATGGCTCATTTATGCAGTAAAAAAAAAAAGAAGATAAAAAGCATTTCAAGGTAAATGGCAAAAATCTCATCCAGCCTCAGACTCCATAAATAATACATGGCAATTTCAGCCATATAGCTCATCAATATACTGCAGCAATCCCCAGCATGTAAAACTTAAATAGAAACAGTCCATAATGAAACAGATCTTGTTATACTATTGCTAATATCTTTAGGAAAAATGGTATTCTAGATCCCGACAGCTGTTTCAATGTAGGACACATCATTGGGGGACATGTAGACTTGAGACAGACCTGAGCTGTAATGAAGACGGAAAGAGCACAGAGCACACATAATTAGAATATAGTAATTACACACTTAGCAATGAGTTTATGGAACTTATTTTTCTGATTGTGTTTCCAGGGAAATCTGACTTTTTAGCATCTTATGCTAGTGAGATATTGACACAGCAGATGCAGCCCTAGAAAGGGATAATTACTGTCTACTTATCACAATGACCATTGCTGCACGATGCTATGGGTTGCCCAAGTCTTCCATGTATGAGACACCTGTTAGGTAAAGCCTAAACAGATGGTAGCCTAATTGTATATATCTGTCATTATGGTTATGCGTTGTCAGTCCCCACTAAGAAACTCTGCTTACTGAAATTGGGACATCCAAAAGTTCCTTATCGGATGTCCCTATTTGGAATCATGCAGAGTTTCTTTTTTTTTTTTTTAGAATGGCCGAATATGCCGTTCGGCATACTTCACCCATTCACCTTCGGAAACAGCGATATCCTTCCTCCGCTGATATCGCCAGGTGAGTAAACTATCTCTGTGCGGGAGATGGAGGCTTAGGGTCAGGCTGCCAGGAAAGGAGGGTTAGGGTAGTGAGCGGGGAGGGTTAGGGTTGGAATTAGGGAAAGGAGTGGAGTGGGAACTATTTTTACTTACTATTTTGGAGCACGGGACTTTCGGTGCTCCGTGGATTGATTGCTGTGTCTCATCGAGGAATATGCAATTGAAATCCCAGCCAGTTCGCAACTGGTTGAGAGAAAACGGCTGATTCGAAAATCAGCCGTTCGGACCGGAGCCCCACACCCATGGTTACATGTCATAGGAACATATAGCTTTATTTTCCTAAAGTAGGTGATTTTGATAAATGGCTAAAGTTCTGTAATTGCACCATAGCTATTGGATGTTTTACATTTTAATTTCCTAGTTTCTTTGTAACATCTCGGTCATTAGAATGCGTTTTAGGCTTTGAAACATGTCGGCGACTCACCTTTACTACGTTTCTTCTGAAATTGCTGATTTTCCTGTCATGCAGGTTTCTCCCCCTAGCATTTTGTGTCTTATCTTCCTCATGCTTTGCATAGATTCAGATAGAAACTTGGTAATTGTGAAATAACATGGGAGTAGAATTTTACTAAATTGTAGACTCTCCAATACATAAAATTAATAAATAAGATGTTTTCTAAAAAATAAAAATTGTCCATATAAGCATGGAATCTTTATTTCTGAGCTATTAAAATTAGTTTTCCATACTTTTGCATTTATTGTTCATAGTTAGATGGCAATTAAATAGCATACCTGACAATCTCCCTTTGCCTAAGAAGTAACAGAACATGGAAATAGTTACGTTTCTGTGACAGAACCCGTGTGTTTAGTATGTATAGCTCTGACTGTCATACTATTGACTCTCATGCTATTTACTGTGCCACTTATCTATGCTTGGACACTAGACATACATAAAGAAGCAATTATTCCACCAGTGACTGTTTGTTTTCTGTATCTGTACTTCCATATTTCCCCTTCTTGCTAAATATAACCTCCACATAATCTGCAAAGAGCACACCCTCCAAGGCATAGCCTGAAACAGAGGGTAAACGAACACTTTTGTTAATGTGAGCTATATTAAAGATTCATAAGGTGACTTTCCTTCATAGTGATTTTATTGTAAGCAGCCCTCTTTCTGTCCCATGTCATTGATAGAATCAAGATATTTCCATGCAGGGCACATATTATTCTGAGGAAATTTAAATGTAGCGTCTGTAGTGTTATATCTCTGTCCTGTCCAGTCTGTTTTTCCTTCCTTGTCTAGGTAATGTAATTCACTTGTGCCCCAGACAGGATTTTAAGTCTGAATCTACAGTATATTAGAAAAGGTAAAACTGGGCACTCATTACACAATTATCAGACTGATAATGCATCTAATAATCAGTCATTTGCTTCTTCCAAGGGTCCCTTGATTGGAGAGATCCTTTCTCCCTCCTTTTTCCTTGTGGCAAGACACAACCAGGTATCACTTCCGTGGTATAATAACATCACACAAGTTTTGCCCCTTGCACTCACCTTCTCTGTGTCTTTTATTTATGGCATATAATGATTTCACCTTCACAGCTCCACAGAAAAATGTTCAACGTTCAATAGTATTATATCCAAGATTAATTTATTGTTAAAACATGAACTGTTATTAAAAATATTTAAAACTGATATATAAAGATTGTCACATCAGACTCTGGATAATAAAAAACATAAGTCATCACATAACGCAAATTGTTACAACTTTTCTCCCCTGAATGGGAGATGATGGTTCCAACCCTCAGGTTAGTAATACCTGTCCTCCAAGATGAATTATTCTCTATAGGCAGTGTGAGAAACGTAAAAGGCCCTTAATTCACTCCACGAGGAGGAAGACAGGGATCCTGAAGCTGTGGTAGAAACCTCCAACTTACCCAAAAACTTAACACGTTTCAAGCATATGTTGCTCTTTCTCAATGTGCCCTTGTGGAATGTCTTAATTAAGGGACCTTTACGTCTCTTCCAACCCAGATGGCCTTGGAAGAAGCAAAAGACTCATTATTAGATACATTCACAAAGCAAGTCAAAGTGTATATTGCATTCTATACACTTACACTGTTAAACAGTCCTGTACAATGTTTTCATTTATTACTGGAAGAAGGAGGATTTGAGGACCATCATTAAGGAAGGAGAGAGAGGACTTTTGTAAAGTGAAAGACTTACCTGGAGAGCAACTTAAAAATGAAAGGTATTCATATTGTATATAAGAAGGAGGATGCAGTAAAGTCTAACGTTTTGGACTCCTCAATACAAGGTAGATGCTATAGAAAAGACTGCGTTTTGGCCTACTGATAGGATTTGCGCCATTCCCCTGTATCCTATTTTCTCATTTCTTCATATTTGCTTCGGCTGTATGCTTAAAAAGTTTGGTTAACGTGTAACTAAAATGTACGCTGTCACTGTCATTGGGGTAGATCCAGAACTCTGCTTGCAATCCGTTTACTAGCGTAGCGTATTTTTGCATGCGTACCTTCTATACACTCCCCTGGGCACTCCCCTTGAATGTACGTATTTTGACCGATTTCCACTTTCCAAACCTCACCTTAACTTTTGCCCACGTTACCGCTGTTGTCCGCACACGTACGGATGGGTAACACGAATTTACGCAGCTAAGCACACCCATACTGTACACTTTAAATGAAAACCCCCGCCTACATTGCGTATTTTAGACGCACTTTTGGTTCACGTAAAGTTGGCACGCCCACACGCAGCAAATACGTAAATGCCCCATATGCTCACATTTACGTTACGTAGCGTATTTTCTGTCATGTCAGTACTTCCAAAAACGCGATTATACGTGTCCGCCACGCATAAATTCACACAGAAGCGTTGTTCTGGATCTGCCCCATTGAGAGGAATAGAGATCCAGCGCTACAGATCTGCCTGCATGACCCTAAGCAGGCATTTCTGACAGGCAGAGGTAGGTGAGAGTAGTGGAACTGACAGGTAGAGGATCAAGCAGGGGCAGATAGTTGCAGAAGCGTCCTCCCCACGCTCTGTGCTCCCGGCCTGTCTGTGAGTCCCAGCATTGAAGAATGGAGGTAAGGGACTGGAGAGGGGGCTTGTAAAGAAAGAAAAGGGACTGAAGGTGCAAAGAATCAGAGAGAGGAGGTGGGAAAGTCAGGTGTGAAGACAGGGATGTGAAAATGGGGAAAGGTGTGCAGAGGTAGAGAAGAGAATAGAGGACAGGTTGTGTTAAAAGATATGAGTCAATGAGGGAATTAGCCTATTTAGGAGAAAAGAATAATGGGGGTATTGGTGAATCATTTGGGGAGTTTAAATGGTCCAAATAACACGTGGACTTAACGGAAACTGATTAATTCCTATTGTTTTATTCTGGTGTGATTTTTACATTCATATTATCATTTTGTTCTGTTTGAGGATACATTTATTGATTAAAGCTGGTTATTAATCATAGACAATGTGTTAACTATATATATTTGGATTTAGTCTTTTTTTTTTTTTTAAACATTGTGATTAAAATTAATTTAAAGTTGGTTCAAAAAGTAGGGAAAATGAATATGAATGGAATTTAATATAGTGGCAGGTTGAGAGCTTTCTTTATTAAACAGGTGTTGATTAACTGCTCCCTTATTACGTGTGTGTTATAAGTCCAAATGTTCTTAGTCTTTGTCAATTTCTGCCTGATGTAATCTTGGATGTGCAAAACAATGACCCAGTGGTTAAGACCTACTTTACAAGCCTGAGGAGGATAAATGTCTTTGTTTTTCTCCCACATGAAGGAAGTGCAGCATCCACTTTGTGCTAAAATCTTTTAGGATGATAGCCCAGTTTCACATTTCATAGACGCATACAGCAGCACAATCATAACAGAGGGAATGTCAGCCATGTTTGTCAGATATTACTAGCTAGTCTGGTGCCTCCCCTCCCTGTTGGCATGTTGGGTAACATATTTCAGCAATACTTGAGGATGAAATGAATCCTTAGGTAATGGAGCCAGGATCCTGGCATCTGTGAAGAGTCTGGATTACTGTAAATGATCTAATTATGATTGCTTCATTTAGGGTTGGACGCTTTTTGAAAATATCAGCTTAGTTTTTCTTACTGTCTTATTAGGTTGTGAAACTGTATGAATGACCACATTACAGGTTTATTACTGATTATGAGCATTATTATTTGTTTCCAATAGGTGTGGAGTGAAATGCTTTAAAATACCCTGTAACTCCCACTTGAAGTAGATAATAAAAGATATCTGCACTCATGAAGTCACTAACTTTACTAGATAGACCTGAACTGTGCAATCTATATAGTAACTTGTTTGTTTCAAGTAGACATTGAATTGGGAGATTATACTTATTACTGTAAGCATTACAGGATTTTATGAATGCTGCCCTAGTTATTCATACGCAACGGGCTTATTCACAGGAATAGCAGGTAACTCTAGATCAGGCGTATTAAGCAGATTAAGTAATACAGTATCCTTATTAGTTAAACCTAGAAAGTGAACACTGGACATGACTACACTTGTTTCGTGGCCTTTTTTTATACTGCTTGCACTGTGTTTTCCATTTATAATACTAATAAAATCTGGAGCTATAAGTAAATTTACTAGGACGTTGATGGTCATCCTAGATATGGGCAGAATATTGTTGAAAAACTAAACCACTTTTCAACCTTTCCGCTCACGCAAAGAAACCAGAGAATGCACTGTGGAAATTACTGGTCATTTGTCCATATTATTATGAGCTATGAAAGTTACAGCAAATGCTCAGTAATTTCACTTATCTGTTTGGGCAACATTTGCAATCTATTTCATCCATTGGGTCTGCCCATTGCTGCTGCTATTCTAATGTCTTCAGTTGTATTTCATTGCTCATGATTCATCTACCCTAGTCATCGGACACTACTTTGTGTGTGTAGTGCCATTTTGGGGGGAAATTGTACTTTAGATGTGAAATTTCTCTAGAGAATGGGAATTTTCATTGATAAAAGACTTAATGAACATCTAGCAGGTACTTTTTTCCTTGTAAGAGGAACAATGTTGTAAGATATGAAAGGTTAGATTCTTGTGATAATTATAATTGAGACAAAATTACGGTGATTGTAGAATCTCGTTTCAGATCATTTCTCTTTTACAGAAAGGATGAACAGTTCGAGTTCTTGGAAATTGCAGCCTGAAAATAAGCTTGGTCACAGTGGCCAGATAGTGTGTGTACAGCAGCTATAGATAGAATAGAATAGAAGCGCTGAACTCTTCCTGGTGCTGTCACTTCCAGCCAGGCCAAAATCACAGACTTTACTTAGCGATACTCTAAGGGCCAGATTTACTAAGACGCGGGTTTGGAAAAGTGGAGATGTTGCTTGTAGCAACCCATCAGATTGTAGCTCTCATTTTCTTTTTACATAATAGAGAATGTCAGCTAAAATCTGATTGGTTGCTATGGGCAACATCTCCACTTTTCCAAACCCGCAGCTTAGTAAATCTGACCCTAAAGCTTCAGAGCTGAAACACTTAGGACAGTGTTTTGCAAAGTCTGTCCCCCTAACTGTGCATGTTTTCCAGGTCTCCTTGCTGGAGCACAAGTGTGCTCATTACCTACATTTAAATTAAAGTTCCACATATGGTAATCATTATATCATTTATTCTGTAGGGAGACCTTCAAAACATGGACCGTTGGGGGTGCCTCAGGACGGAGTGTGAGAAAAACTTGAGAGTAAAGCATAAACATTAGTTTATTTTTTATTTGCATTAGCCTGGAGGATTGGTTTAGATTTTTTTTCCTCTGTTACAGTAGCTGTGAAATTGTTTTTGATTATTTGTGGTTATTAGATGTTTTATTGTTTTTACCTTATTTCCACATCCATACATAAAATGCAGTTAAACATTAAATTTATCATCAGATGCAAACAACTATTATCAAGTGATCAACTGAGTGTCAGCCATGCCTTGATATGATGTCTCCACACTCCATTTATTTCTGGCATGCTTGATCAGTCATACAAAGAAAATTGGCCTCACCTTTGATGGATTGCTAAAGCTTACACAGTTCCAATAATTGTAATGATGTACAACAAAGCATACATTATCATTATGATCATATGTTGTGTAAAACAAATAGTTTCTAACAAATGACAATGTGGTTTGTAGTAATATTATAAAATACACAAATGTTTGACTTTATGCAAATGCTTTTAGCAGTCAAAAATGTTTTTTTTTCTCACTGCAGCAATGCCTCCTGTATTACATTAGACAAATGTTTCATACAGTGAAAACAAGCTTAAGTATTCATGATCAGAAATGTTTTAAATAAAGACCCTTCTAAGCTCAGGCGTTAGGCAAATGACATTTGCAAAATAAATTTTTGCTTTTTTTTTTTATTTATTTATTTTTTTTTTTTATTTTTTGCTTTTTTATTTATTTATTTATTTATTTTATCATTACATTACATGTCTGAATTATAGGACAAGTCTGCTAGTTAATAATGGAGGTTGCACATTACAGCTGCATGAAGGATATTGATAGCCATTGCTTTGGGATATAAATGGTACATTCTTAACAAAGATGTGAAGCTGACATAGGCACAATGGTAACATGTCTGTCAATAAATATATGAAACTATTTGTGTTCCATAAAAACCGTAGCCCCTGAAGGCAATATTTAACAGACTAGCCAAAAACCAGAGCATATTCTGTGACTAAAACAAGTAAAAATTTATATTTTTTAACGGTGTTAGGACATTCACAAAGCTAAAGACTATACCATGGTTGCCGACTCCCCCGGAATATCCGGGAGACTCCCGGAATTTGGGCCGTTCTCCCGGGAGAGTCGGCAAACCTCCCGGAAGGCCGGCAGATAAAAATTACCTCTTTGAAACCTTCCCACCCACCCGCGCTAGGTTGGAGTTGATTGACAGGGGACGGAGCTTAATGCCACAATTTTGCATAAATCGCGTAATTAAGCCCCGCCTCCTGTTGTAATCGATAGCTTCCTTTTGGGTTCTCCCAGAGGGAAGCTCTCAAGTGTCGGCAACCCTGGACTATACTCTATCATTTTACAGAAGATTGATAACAATGCTCTATTCTGAAGTACTGCTTTATCAAAATTTATGAAAAATTAAGGAAGACAGTGAAGGGGTGTGGATCTCTGCTTAGAACGGCCCTATTTCGATAGTTCAAAACTGGCTGGGATTTCGATTGCATATGCCTCGATGAGACATAGCAATCGATCCACGGAGCACTGAACTTTCGGTGCTCCGAAAGGCAAGAGAAAAAAAAGTGCACCAACCCTTCCCCTAATTTTAACCCTAACCCTCGCCTCTCATTACCCTAACCCTAATTTTCCCTTCCCCACAGCCTGACCCTAACCCTCCTTTCCCTGCAGCCTGACCCTAACCCACCATCTCTTGCAGCCTCACCTTAATTCTTCCTCCCCTGCAGCCTGACCCTAACCCTCCCTTCCCCGCATCCTGGAGTGGTTACTCACCTTTCCCTGCAGTCCTGCGGTAGCGGCGGGATAGTGGCAGTGGCGGTGTTTATAACTTTTTATAAAAAATTATAAAATGGGTGGTATTAGAAATAGGGACATCCGAAAAGGAACTTTCGGATGTCCCTATTTCGGAAATCAGAGTTTCTAAGCAGGGACTGCAAGCAACAGTGATTTTACCACTAAACATATACATGCTTTGTGATGCTGCAGTGCAATGGACCATCTATTAATGTGTAAATCATCTAGGCCAGAGGTTCTCAACCCGTGGTACACGTGCCTTTGTTAGGTGGTACGCATGGGCTTCAGGTCCAGTAGCTAGGAGAGCTGCACAGGTCCGAGCAGAAGTGTGCATATTGCTTCTGCCTGCAGCTACACTCGCTGCAGGCAGGATCAGCACATCACAGTCAGGCTCTGCAGGCACAGAGCTGAGGGGACGGAGCTTCCTGCTCCAGAGAAAGACGAGCCATGGAGATACATGAATTGGAGGAGGCTGTGTTATAATGCTGGAGCAGGTAAGTAAGGATATAGGTGTGTGACTAGAAGGAGTAATATGGGAAGAAAGAGATACCAAAAGGGGGAAAATGTGTAATGTAGGCAGAGGGATATAACAGACGGGGGTAATGTGCAATATGTAGTGTAGAGAGGGATATAACAGACGGGGATAATGTGCAATATGTAGTGTAGAGAGGGATATAACAGAAGGCGGTAATGTGCAATATGTAGTGTAGAGAGGGATATATCAAAAGGGGATACAGGTGTATTATGTAGTGTGGAGAGGGGTATAACAAAAAGAGGGAAGGGTGGTATAACAGAAGGGGTTAAGGTGTAATATGTAGTGTGAAAAAGCATATAACAAAAGGGGGTAAGTGGAGTGGGATATAGCAAAAGGAGGTGTAGTTGTAATGTATAATTTGTAAAAATGGATATTTCAGTGGTAAATGTGTGATATGGAGAGTGTAATATAACAGAATGGGTGTATTTATAATGTGTGGAGAGGGATGTAAGGGAAGGTGTAATATGTAGTGTGTGCTGAGGAATATAACAGATGGAGTGAAATGTGTAATATGTCATGCGAGAAGTGTAATATATAATATGGGGAGAGGGATGTAACAAAATGAAATAATACTACTTTTGGATTCAATAAATTATTTTTGCAAAGTGGTACTTCACCTGTTTCCTTAGAAGGTAAGTGGTACTCACCAAAAGAAGGTTGAGAACCCCTGATCTAAGCTACAAAGTGTCCATCTTTCTCTTACTTCCTCACTGGTAAATATTCCCTCAGCCATAATAGTATGACGGGCTATCATTTACAATCAAAGCACTCCTAAAATGTGTAAGAAAATGCTTTTGTTGATTCCAATTACAGCTAAAACTAATAGCGGTAATGTTTTCAGTATTCTGCTGGTCGCTATGCTGTGTTGTGTTTGCTTTTGCCCAGTTCTTTTGTAAAATGTGACATCTGTACCATGCAGCCTCCATCTTGTGCTGTCTACAGCTTGTGACTGGATTCCTGTGCAGTTTTAACAATTTTGCAAATGATCCTGCTTCAGTCCATTAGATGTATTTATAAGGGATTCTGTTTCTCTGATACAATGAAGATAATTGTATTTTGTTATCTTTTCATAATGACACATTACAGTATAATGCAGTGACATAAAAAAACTATGCCCATGTAGTAAAGTATTATGCATCACTTAAATCGTTTTATGTGAAATATTTAACATATTGTTACATTTTGTTTATATCGTTGTGTTTATCCCCATGAGGGGAAAGTATTTTAGGTCTCTACACCAATTAAGACAGCTACAGAAACTCTATGGACTTTTTATATATGGCTCTTTACACTCCATCTTTGTTATATTACCCACCCACCTATTCAACCTGACACTGCTTACGTGGAACTCTAGTGCTTTGAGTATCTAACACACCTATTTATACAATTTGATTTATTTGGGAGACTTAAGACAACTCCAGGTGTGGGTTTTCAGCCACAGGGGTTTTTCCAGGTATTTGTTTACTTGTTATCAGGGGCACATTGGCGAAAGGACTTACAGGGATTTTCCCGGTAGGCCGGTGACCTCTGGAAGCCACTCAGCAGCCCTTTTTTATTTATAGAAAACTAGGAAGTTGACTCTCATAGGTAATCATAAGGATGTTGTATGTATTGCATGGTGGTCACTGGGATGTTATATGTATCATGTGGTGGTCTCTAGGGTGCTGTATATATTGGGTGCTGGTATCTATGATGATCTATGTATTGGGTGGTAGCCACTAGGATGCTGTATGTATTGGGTGGTAGCCACTGTAATGCTGTATGTATTGGGTGGTAGTGACAAGGATGCTGTATGTTTTGGGTGGAAGTGACTACCTGCATTGTACAGTTCACTATACATCTCTTTATTGGATTTTGAAATACTAGTCAGTAGATGCTGTATTTGCTTGTAACTATTTAACATAACACTTCTTCTTGTACTTAATTGGCGATACATAACCCAATATCATATATATATATTGCACTGCTTTTGTTAAGGTTCTTTATTCTGCACTAATACAGTTTACATATTTTTTGACTCCCGCACACATGTGGCTGGTTGCAGATTTTTCTTCCAGGCCCATTTTAAGTTCCCAATCCCCTCCTGCTGGTTATTATGCATCGCTGACATGTTTTTCTTGTATTACCTTTTAAAAATTGCCATCCTTGTTGAAATTATAAGTTACATTTGAATTGGTGGCAAGGGTAGCATTTTGAGTCCACATAATTCAAATGTGTGAATGTGACTGTGTGTGATATATAGATAAATAAAGCAGCTGATTATTTTAGCCCTATGCACCAATGACTAGACTAGCTCAAGTACTGACTGTTGTACATTATGCCGGCAGACATGCTTTTAAGGTGTAATTCATATATGCAGATCCACCTGTTTTCTTACCCTCCATACTAAGAATACTGGATTTTCTGCCTAAAGTTGCTTTGACTTATTTTACTAGAACAAGACTTTATTACTCACAGAGACTGATAATTGGGGGGATAGAGGTGTGTCACTTATGTGGACATCTTTGATAGTTTCTTAACTCTCCAATAAAACTACTGAGCAAAAAAACAACTTACAAACAATGTTAATTAATTGCAATATAAATCTAATTGTGTTTTGTACTTTTGTTTTTCAGGCAGTTCAACTAATTCCAGAAGTACAGAGACAGAGGCAGAGGTGAGATTTGTTACTCATACTCCATGTTTTTTGCAAATTTAGAACTGACGTAGTTCAATACTTTTGTTTCAATTAGTTTTATGTTTGGTCATTTTTATTGTGAGAGGTATAAAAGCAATCATATCAAACTATAAGTATGAGAGTCCATACACATTTCATCTGAGATATTGTGAACAAAGCATTAAATGGGAGAGTTATTCAAGGCTTAAGGTCATAGAATGAAGGAGGGAGCTAAAAGATAAGGGATTGTGTGAGGGCAGTACAGGAAGGTGGGTAAACGGGACTCCCATGCTCTATATATGTATATGTGTTGAACTAGAACTGGAGATTTTTCTGATGATTATCATGTAGATCACATGATTACAGTTTCAAGAAACATCTTAACAGTGTGGATACAGTGCAGCGATGTTGTAGAATCATTATACACAGCATTGGATCGTTTGATTTGATTTTTGAAAGCGCCTAATTTTCACAATCAACAATGCCCCGATGTCTGCTGAAATCTCAATGTGTTCATTGTCCCATCCTTCTTAGCTTTGATTCCTCCTTATTTCTTGCATTAGGGCTGGCTTTTTTTGAGTGCTAATTTATTTTTTGTGGGAGCAGAAAATCACAGATCTGTCTGTAAATCGTACAGATGAATTCTTATATGAATATGTATTAGAGATCATTACAATAAATCTTTTTATGTATTGGATCTTTAGAAAACCCTTTAGGGGCTGATCCAGAGTTTGAGTAAGGAGAAAAAAGGTTCCAGTGTAGTTCTGAGCAAGACCATGTTGAACTGCAAGGGAAGGCGTATTTAAACTGTGATTACAAAATTCAAGTTCAGAGGTGATTCCTGGATGAGGCATTCTCTGTGTGGAGTTTGCATGTTCTCCCCCTGTCTGTGTGGGTTTTCTCTCAGTGCTCCCATTTCCTCCTACTCTTCAAAAACATGCTGGTAGGTTAATTGGCTACTCACTAAATTCAACCAAAAATCCACCCTTGTCTGTGTTTGTAACCCAGGAACTTAGATTGTAGCTCCCATAGGGCTGGGTAACGTGTGAGTGTTAAAGCACTGTGGGAAATTTGTGGCACTAAATAAATAAACATTAATAATAATACTCGAAAGCTATGCAATATGGAAGTTCTATGTGCAGAAGCAAAGTATTTTCCCTAAATGCAAAATAATTATAGTTCATATGCAGCTTTAGTATTGAACCTGGAGATTTTAAGAATGCAATGTTGGTGTCTATACTTTCTGAAAATGTTTATGCCGGTCTTCCACCGGTTCTCTCTGGCCCTTCCATGCTGACTATCCACTATCTTATTTTCATACTTTGTTATGGTAGACATTAATTTCAATCTTTAAATAAAATAGTTTGTGGCATTTATTTGGTGTTTATTATGAAGCAAAGTGAGTTAAAGACCTTCACATCCTTATACAGCCTCAAAATAAAGAGAAATGTGTTCAATATATGTAGAGCCTTGTTTGAAATGAAATACCAATGTATGGGGATATTTCTTTCCAGAATTCTCACTTTTATTTGAGTATTTGATTATCTTGGTTTAAAATTTCCAGTGTTATCATTGTTTTGATGGACGTGTACAAATTATAATTTTATATATTGGATCACATGCTCATATTATTGGAATAATGATTTATATGGAACTTTGCAAGCTGTCACATTATATTGGTATAGTAAAGATGTACCTTTTGGGAAATATATTATGTAGAATTTTGTTAAAGTTGATTTATTGTGGGATTATTAAATGTAACCTTGACATCTGTGGCAACTGAATAATCCATCCTGTTCTCATTTGTTATTAATCATCAGTTGTCATAAGACACAACAAGCATGACCAAAGTTAAATATCTAACTTAATTGAGGTTTTTCCCATTTAGTAAATTCTTCTCATGGTAATGGAAGAAAGATCAGACAAAAAATAATCATTACGTAAATATATCTGTAAATCAGTGTCTAGAAGTAGTTCCTTTTATTATATGATTTATTTATCTATTCATTAGTTTTAATTACATTTCTGTCCTTTTAATGTCTGAACCTGTGTCTGTCTGTTCTCACACAGAGTTTCACAGGAGCCGCTTACCAAGCCAAGCATTTCATCTTAGTTTTTTCCAATATCCGTTTAAACGTTTGTGCCATGGAGCATGCCTTGAGTACATATGTCTGGATGCAAACACTCTAACAGGCAACGTCTGTGTTGTACATTGACTAATAAGGAACTCCCACTTGTGAGAGAGACCTTTTTCCCAGCCTCTGTCGGACGTTACATTGCTCTTATGTCTAGAATGCGATCTGATTGATTTGCACAGATTTACAAACCTGTACAGCGTTAAAAAGTGCTCACAATCAAAGCAAATTGCACAATTCGCCATCTGGATCCAGCCCATAATGAACATTTGTATCTAAGTCATCACATGGCTTCAGCTTTATTTTTACTGTTCACACAGCCGCTTTTAGATGTACATTTTATACATGTCTGATGGGAATAATATGCATTTTTACAAGAGTCAACACCCAGTACGGCATCAAAACATCTCTTCCTTTGTTTAATTTGTGTTAAATACTGGTACTGATTATTAGTATAGAAAATAGTATTTTCTATGAGCAAATATTTACTGTAAATTAAAATATGAAAAAATACATTTTAATGAACACAATTTTTTCGTTATGTTATTACTAGTGCTGGCACTATTCCATAGCAGTTTAAGGAATACCTTATTAGTGGCGATTGGTAATCATGTTGTTGTAGGTGTAATTGGTTAGGTAGATTACAATGTAAAGCTTGCTTTTCTTGCTTAGTTTCCTGGTTTTGAAACGAAGTATTAACAACTGTATTTTTCTGAAGCCATTATGTTGGCACCTTGAGCTGGACCTTCATTGATATCTTTGGACCAGGTCCAAGGTTTGAAAATAAGAGAAGAAATTTACACTTGGGCAAAACTATGTTGATATCAGGATGAGTCAAATTACTTGTATTCTGTGCATGCAGGGATATATGGTTGCTTTTGCTTATTGCACACAGATACTGACCAGCTTTACTATCACACTGTTATTTAGACTTGGGCTAGGAAATGCCACCTCAACTCTAATACTGTTTGCAACAGATGAAATATGACTCCCCTGCAATCAGCATGGCTTTACCCAGATGTTACTTTCTCTCTTACGTTCAAACTCTCGATCTTGTCCAGTAAGCCTCTGGCACCTGTCACCTCTGCTCCTCACCTTGGACCGTATTCACAGTTAACAGTGGGATAGGTGCAGACAGATCCGCACCTTACTCACGCTTCCAGCCCCTAACCCACGCCTCGTTTTTAGGTACCTTATGCCTCTTACGAGTGCTATAGAGCTATCTTATCTAACCGTGCAATGTCCGTACAGACATTGGGGTAGATCCAGAGCTAAGTACGCTAGCATGTTTACGCTATCCACTGACGTAAAAACGCTGTTTTGTATGTACAATCTATACTCAACGCTGCTTCCAGGCTCATCTTCCTCTCACGCCGCTCTACATTGGCCTCTCCTTTATGTCAAACCCTCCACTGGCTTCCTGTCCGTTTCAGACCTCTCTTTAAACTCCTTACCCTTACCTTTAATCCTCCTCATCCACTGCTCCCTACCTCTCTTCCCTCATCAACATGCACAACCCTTCCCGCCCTCTCCATTCTGCTAACCAGTGCTGTCTGACCTCTTTACTGATCAACACATCTCACGCCTGTATCTAGGACTTCTCCCGTGCTGCACCTCTGCACTGGAATGACCTCCCTTCTTCAGTCAGACTCTCGCCCACATTGTAGTTCTTCAAGCGTTCACTCAAAACGCACCTGTTCAGGCTAGCCTATTCCTCCTCCACTTAACATCCAGACTGCATCCTTCATCTATCCCTTCGCACCTTCGCCCTCTCCTCTGCTCACACCAGCAGTCCACTTCCTTCCCCTTCCTTACATCTTCTGTAAGTTCTTCCCTCCCACATAGTGTGTTAGCTCACGTGAGCAGGGCCCTCCATCCTAGTGTTGTTCCTTCCTCCACCACTCCCCCCTCACTTCATACCCTCTTGTCTCCCTCTGCTACCCTTTTACCCAATCCCTGCCTGGTGGCTCCCTCACATCCTCTCACTACGCTCTATCCCCTGCTCCCTGATGTTCCATGCTTGACACCTCGCATTTTGCCATGCATTCTGTGCTTGAGTCACTTTATTTTTTAATATTTTTAGTCATATTGTATTTATATACTATGCTGTCCATCCCTATCCTGTATATCTGTACTGTTTGTTGTATTTTTTACGGTGCTGCGGACACTTGTGGTGCCTTATAAATAAACGCTAATAATAATAATACTGCGCATGCACACAGCAGATGTTACGCCACGTAAGTCTGAACGTACGTACCAGGCTAGTATTAACAGCGTAACTACGACCGAAGGGAGTGCCATCTATACAACACCCGTAATTATGCTTTGGAGGCGGGGTGAGGCATTTAAATCCTACAGTATGAGCGTGCTTAGACAGGTACGTACGCGAAGCCTGTATGTGTGTCAGTACTTACGCTGTGTAAAGTTAAGGTAGGGTTCGGCAAGCATAAAACAGCCAAAGTACATACGAGCGAGCGATTCCACTTCTTTCTAAGCACACCCCGAGGTGTCATTACGCCGCCTTTTTCTACTTAAAGTACTCCGTGTGGTCTTTAGAGAACTGGTACGCAGATTCCGTAAATGACATACTACTTGAGTGTAGTAGGTTATTTTGGCAAAATACACACTTAAGAAGCACAAGCATCTTAAGCGTGAATCCGGCCCCTTGATGTTACAGAAGTAAGTGATAAGAGCTGGCAAGTATTACCCATGCACGTTATAAAAGAGATGTAACAATCTAAGGCTTGGATTGAGTGGATCTACTGATATCTCATATTCATGCAAGGAAAACCACTGTATAAGAGAAGCACAGGCGAGAGAGGATGAGAATGAGGAAGACGCCTCCAGGGTCTCTTTCAGAGTTGAAAACGATTTGAGCTGTTACCTTGGAAATAGGGAAAATTTGCATTGTTAAAATACCACTATACATGTGAAATAATCTTGCTAAAAAGATGAAATATTAAGATATAATTGAATACTGTAAAACTGTAAGAAAATACTTTCTATGATCTGGGTTGCTGTGCAGTAATTTTTAAGAAGTCTTCATGTGTAGGTTTAATTCTTAGTGACACATTGAACTGCTGTTCAACTCCCTGGCTGTCAGTAGCATTGCTCTGAGGGAAATGATGAGCAAGATCACTGCAAGTTAATGCAAAGAGGCTGCAGCAGTTCTTATTACCAGGGATCTAAATGAACGACTCTCTCCATGGGGCACCTCTGAGCGACTATTGCATGACACTGATTACCATTCAGATAAAGGCGCTGGCACTGGTTGTTCCACATACCTCTTCTGGACAGCTATAGGGGTGATTGGGGGGGGGTGTTACCTGTATCTTTCTGGGCTTATACTTTGTTTGTTGTCTTATTTTACATCATTATGCTGTTGGATGTAAAGGGATATGTAGCACACTCATCTGGCAGTAGAAGAATAAAAAAATGGTTTCTAAACCTATGAGTTTATCTATGGACTCATAGTATTATGGTCTGTTACTAAAAACGTGTACAGTGTAGATGAGTTACATTAACTTTTTATAGCATCTCTGTACCACAGAAGATGGATGAAAAGGTCATTTTGACCAGCAGTGCACCTTACCCCCTTCAGGTGAAGAAGTGTCTGTCTGTTATATTGTATGACTCACATGACCGATCACATGAAATAACAATACAATATCTCTGTGACCTTGAAAAAGAGCCAGAGAAAAGTAAACACTCGTGAGAAAGTGCTTTCTTTTATTGTAATTCTAAATGCAAAGAAAGCAGTACTTTCATTGCTTTTAAGGACAGCGGGCCGGATTCACACCCCTGGACGTATTGCACATACATCCTTAATTTACCAATAATAGCTGCTACACATGCATAGTAACTATTTTACGTAATCTACATATCGTTTTGTTACGTAGATTGCGTAACTTCGGTCTTTAAGGCCGCATATACGCAATCTACATAACGAAAAGTAGTGTGAAATCCGGCCCAGCGTGTGTAATGTTAAATAAAATGTCATTTAATGAATCTGTTTAATTCATATAAGATTAAGATAAAGGCACAAACTCACTGATAGACATATATGATACACAATTTACACAAAATGGGGCAGATACAGACCTACGTACGCTGACGTAAAATCGCACATTAGTATTTACTGCGCATGCGCGGTGCAGATGTTAAAAGTTAACGTAACTCTGAATGTTCTGCCCAGTCATGTATAAGCAGCGTAACAATGCACGAAGGGGTGTGCCTGTCATGCGACACCCGTAATTACGCATCGGAGGCGGGCTGAGGCATTTAAATCGTACAGTATGGGCGTGCTTAGGTGCGTAAGTATGTGAGGCCTGTACGTATGTCAGTACTTACGTTGTGTAAAGTTTAGGGTTTGGTAGGCATAAAATGGCCAAAGTACGTACATGCAAGGGGAGTTCATAGAAAGTACGCTAGCGTAAATATGCATCGAGCGCGTAGGTCTGGAACTACCCCAACGTCAGGATGGCCATCTTTTACCTCATATTGGTGACAAGTGAGAGGAGATCTTGAAGCATTTCAGTATCAGCGATTGGCTTTTATTCTCCTTTGTAACACAAACGTGCTTTAAAGACTAACGATAGTTGGGGTTATAGCCATATTTTAATTTGATCATCAGGTATACAGAACAGGTTTGGTATCTAGAAGTTACATCAGTGTTGTAATCTTCATAAATTTCAGTTATAATTTAATAACTTTTACAAATGAGTGATAAACTTCTAGATTGTTATAATATACCAATAGGTGCTCATATTATCCAGGACTCCTCTGACATGGCTGCTTGATTGCTTTGGGATTTCTCTGCCTGTTGTGCATGACATGTAGTATATAAATATTGACTGAAGATAGCTGTGACTGTGTTGAGCTGTCACAGTATGTGGGACAAGTAACGCAGAGGGGAATGCCAGTCAGACACACCTTTTATATAGTACTTGTTAACACGCTAGCAACATCTTGCATGCAAATCCAGCATGTCTTTTGTTGTCTCCCAGCATGTACAAGGAGACCAATTACATTCACATTGTGAAGCAATGCTTTCCAGAAACATGTATGTTGTGTAAGATTTTGGGGTAAATTCAATTCTAGAACGTTCTACTTCGGGAACGTGACTACAGGATATGGGTTTAACAATGTAAAAATCCTCATTTTATCTGCTTACCAGGGTGCTTTAGTAAAAGTGGTACATTAGTATCATACAATTCCCACTTGATCTTTCCTCTAATGAGATGTTTGGGGGAGGGATTTATGCTGCTTATTAAATATTTATATGTAAAATATGAAACCCTGCACAGACTATAATCTCAGACAAAAAGACCTCCTTAATGGGAGGGTGCAAACCACAGCATAAAATATATATAAAAAACATGCAAGAAATAGAGTAAAATTAATCCTACCCTACAAAGTATGCTGTTAATGGTGCACTAAGATGTCTTAAAGTCACATAACAAATAAGCCCGTAGTACACATGCAATTTAGTAGAGAAAATACATATTTAATAAATAAAGCATGGAAAACATGACACAAAAAAGTACAAAAAGTGGCGAAAATGTTGCAAAACTTTACATGAACTGCTGGAAAATACAATAATAACCACAAGAAATGCCTTGCAAAAATGTCATGTACAATAAGAAAAATACTACAGAGCTGAGACTGCTGAGCTACATCTAGGCATTACAAAATTATAGCCCTAGCCAGGGAAAACTAGCGGCCTCACGGCCAGCACTTCGCCTCTAC
>WWET01000537.1:420989-440544 GCA_011038615.1 Limnodynastes dumerilii | reverse complement strand
TTCTCCATGGCGTCTCCAGACTCTGTCACGTCTGTCACATGTGGTCAGTGTGAACCTGCTTTCATCTGTGAAGAGCACAGAGCGCCAGTGGCGAATTTGTCAATCTTGGTGTTTACTGACAAATGCCAAAATGCCAAACATCCTGCACGATGTTGGGCTGTAAGCACAACCCCAACCTGTGGACGTCGGGCCCTCATACCACCCTCATGGAGTCTGTTTCTGACCGTTTGAGCAGACACATGCACATTTGTGTCCTGCTGGAGGTCTGGCAGTGCTCCTCCTGTTCCTCCTCACACAAAGGCGGAGGTAGTGGTCCTGATGCTGGGTTGTTGGCCTCCTACGGCCTCCTCCACGTCTCCTGATGTACTGGCCTGTCTCCTGGTAGCGCCTCCAAGCTCTGGACACTACGCTGACAGACACAGGAAACCTTCTTGCCACAGCTTGCATTGATGTGCCATCCTGGATGATCTGCACTACCTGAGCCACTCATGCTACCACAAGAGTGAAAGCACCACCAACATTCATAAATGCTTTCTTTAACGCTTTTTCTTTAATTTTGAGGGTGACTCCAAATCCAGACCTCCATGGGTTAATAAATTTGATTTCCATTGATAATATTTGTGTGATGCACATTCAACTATGTAAAGAACAAAGTATTTAATAAGAATATTTCATTCATTCAGATCTAGGATGTATTATTTTAGTGTTCCCTTTATTTTTTTGAGCAGTGTATATTTACACACACTACCGTTCAAAAGTTTGGGGTCACCCAGACAATTTTGTGTTTTAAATGAAAACTGACTTTTATTTATCAAATGAGTTGCAGAATGAATAGAACATATAGTCAAGACATTGTCAAGGTTAGAAATAATTTTGTCCTTCAAACTTTGCTTTTGTCAAAGAATGCTCCTCTTGCAGCAATTACAGCATTGCAGACCTTTGGCGTTCTAGCTGTTAATTTGTTCAGGTAATCTGAAGAAATTTCACCCCAAGCTTCCTGAAGCACCTCCCATAAGTTGGATTGGCTTGATGGACACTTCTTGCGTACCATATGGTCAAGCTGCTCCCACAACAGCTCAATGGGGTTGAGATCTGGTGACTGTGCCGGCTACTCCATTACAGACAGAATACCAGCTGCCTGCTTCTTCCCTAAATAGTTCTTGCATAATTTGGAGTTGTGCTTTGGGTCATTATCCTGTTGGAGGATGAAATTCGCTCCAATCAAGCGCTGTCCACAGGGTATGGCATGGGGTTGCAAAATGGAGTGATAGCTTTCGTTATTCGAAATCCCTTTTACAAATCTCCCACTTTACCAGCACCAAAGCAGCCCCAGACCATCACATTGCCTCCACCATGCTTGACAGATTGCGTCAGCCACTCTTCCACCATCTTTTCACTTCTTCTGTGTCTCACAAATGTTCTTCTGTGTGATCCAAACACCTCAAACTTTGATTCGTCTGTCCATAACACTTTTTTCCAATCTTCCTCTCTCCAATGTCTGTGTTCTTTTGCCCATATTAATCTTTTCCTTTTATTGGCATGTCTCAGATATGGCTTTTTCTTTGCCACTCTGCCTAGAAGGCCAGCATCCCGGAGTCATCTCTTCACTGTAGATGTTGACACTGGCGTTTTGCGGGTACCATTTAATGAAGCTGCCAGTTGAGGACCTCTATTTCTCAAATTAGAGACTCTAATGTACTTGTCTTCTTGCTCAGTTGAGCACCGTGGCCTCCCACTTCTCTTTCTACTCTGGGTAGAGCCTGTTTGTGCTGATCTCTGAAGGGAGTAGTACACACCGTTGTAGGAAATGTTCAGTTTCTTGGCAATTTCTCGCATGGAATAGCCTTCATTTCTAAGAAGAAGAATAGACTGTCTAGTGTCACATGAAAGTTCTCTTTTTCTGGCCATTTTGACAGTATAATCGAACCCACAAATGTGATACTCAACTAGCTCAAAGGAAGACCAGTTTTATAGCTTCTTTAAGGAACAAACCCGTTTTCAGCTGTGCTAACATAATTGCACAAGTGTTTTCAAGGGTTTTCTAATCATCCATTATTCTTCTAACGTGATTAGCAAACACAATGTACCATTAGAACACTGGAGTGATGGTTGCTGGAAATGGGCCTTTATACACCTATGTAGATATTAATTTAAAAACCAGACGTTTACAGCTAGTATAGTCATTTACCACATTAACAAGGTATACAGTGTATTTCTGATTAATTAAATGTTATCTCTATCTATCTATCTATCTATCTATCTATCTATCTATCTATCTATCTATCTATCTATCTCTAGAACCTTAGCAACAGTGTGATTTGTAGGATTTAGTGCTGTATTTCTTAATGTGTGTGTGTATATATATATGTGTATATATATGTGTATATATATATATATATATATATGTATATGTTGTCTCTTTTTGTAATTACATTTTATTTGCAGCTTTTAATAGTAGATAATGAACAAGGGCCATTAACAATTGATTGTATTGAGATTTAATGAATAAAACATATGTAACTCATGTTATTCTTGTGTGTATGTGAAGTTTGTCCTGATGATAATCAAGATATTAGTATATTATTTTCTTTTCTTTTATTATTTGACTTTTTCTATGTGTTTATTTGTACGGATGACAATACTGAAAGCTCTTGTTTAGACATTGAAGCTTGTGTCTGTTATCCAAAATGATTGACCAATTTCTAATATCTAGGGGGGTTTTTGTGGGGGTAATTTTCAATAGCTTAAAAAAATTGGGTGCATTACAGGGGGTCATGGATGGTAATTGGACATGATAAAGGACTGTTTTACTACAATGGGGCAACTGACTCCATGTTTAACGTTAGATAAGTATCAGAATGTTTTTCATGGGGGGGGAAGCACTGCTAATACTGTATCTAATTTCATAAAGTGTAATGTCATGGTTAGTTATGCTGTAGACTTTGCTTTTATAGTGTGTAAGTAGTTAGCTCCTGTTATAAGCAGCATGCTGCATTCCTTCCAGCACAAGCTTTCACATTACAGGTAAATCCAGCTCAGACACTGACTGTGCCTGGAGGGCATTCACTTTTACTTCCCCATTGTTGCATAATGCAAGTCACAATCCAATGTCAGTCACAATGTGCTATGCTACAAATGTAGAAATACAGGATGTCGTTTGTTTTGTGTTAATAATAAGAATAATAACCATTTGGTGGTATTTTTTTTAACAATGTATTTTAATGATATTTAGCCAGTGAGAGACAAGGTATAATAGCCATATTATTGGTAGTGTAGTGACTATGGACCTGATTCAGAAATTGAAAATAAGGGAGGAAAGTCACTCCTGGGCTAAACCATGTTGATTGCAGGGGAGTCATATATCATCTGTTGCAAACAGTATTAGAGTTGAGAGGTGATGTTTCCCAGCCCAAGTCTAAATAACAGTGTGATAGTAAAGCTGTGTGCCGTAAGCAATTCAAAGATATATCCCTGCATGCAAAGAATACAATTAACTTGACTCCCCCTGAAATCAACATGGTTTAGCCCAGGTGTAACCTTCCTCTCTTAATTTCAAGCTCCTTCTTAAGTCTAAATCAGGTCCTGTAAGAGTAGATAAAAGAACTTGGATAGAAGGAAGTAGAATTGGAGATATAATCTTAAAGTGGAAAACTCCATACTCTCCATTCTCCTTAGGATCTTCTTTCTTATGCCAATCGATTGCTTCTTTTCTATAAGGCCATTTCGAGAAAATGCCATACTTAACAGCAACCCACACCCATTATTTCTCTTTTCCTAAAAGTTCTCTTACAGGCAACCAAACCCCTCCCCTGTGGGCCCCATTAAGTGAGTTTTGTGGACTTGGATTGAGGAAGGAGCTCAGATATGCAATCATACATTTTTTAACAAATCACTTTGATATATCTTTTATTAGCTACTCTCTTGTAAGTAATCTATTTTTTATATCTCTATTAAGGAAGAACATGGGCAGCTGCTAGGAAAAGACACATAGTCTGCATTGGTGTAAGGAAGTAGCAGAATCCAGCAGTACTTGTATTTTGACCAGGAGTAATACCAGATGATACACAAATATGTACAGTTATAAGAGAGAGGGGGCTTGAATGGGTGTGCAGGTGATGGGGATATAAAATCACATTATGGGGAGAGGACCAAGGGAAAAGGAGTCTGGATAAAGGCATAGAGCAGAAGAAAAGAAATTGGGGAAGTAGGATGAGTTGCACTTTGTTATAGATTTATAGTATTATGGAGATAGCTTTTTAAGCAGTAATAAACCATTACTGGAGATGGTATGTTTTACACTGAAAAGCTTGTCTTTTATGTAAATGTTAAGTGGTAAGAGTACTCATCACAAGGCTGCACTATATATATATATATATATATATATCACAGTAATAGTATATGACACAGTAAAGTATTAGGCAAATATTACTTAGGGGTAATAACACCTACTAATAACTAAGATAATAATGAGTGAAAATGGAAGAGGTGCAGCCAAGGACCAAAAGTGACCACTGTGTAACTACAAGGAACAAAAGAGAGGTCCGGCGCTCCAAACACACATTATATAACATTGTGTCAGATCATACATAAAAAGGAGGTTTAGTTCACAATATAGCTATATTGGGTTAAGAGTACTCTTAAGTAAGATGGTATAATGTGTAAATAGTCACACGATAAAATAGCATTTCTTCTCTTAAGTAACACATTGTCAGCTGTCTGGAGAAAAATCTACCCTTGATTTTCTGTCTCACTTTCCCATCCTCTGGAGAAAGGAAAAAAAAAAGTCACTCACATGAAAGGAGATCTATAATGAGATATCACAAGGTTGGGATCATCTGTGTTGCTGGGAAAATGGAATCACGAGTCATACTGAAATTTTCAGCTTTAAGTTCAGTCTTTCCACTGGCATAGATCTTTCCAGTTCTATTTTATTTACTAAACTCCTATGTGCTAGCTGCCTGCAAACCGGACATTCTGAGCTGTCATCTGAAATAATTAGTAATTGTAGGATTTAGTTTTAGTATAAGATAACACAACATTTGTAAATGTTTATGGGCTGTTGTACCTCCGATGGCAAAAAGTCATACTGTACACATTGTTGTCAATGTTTGCACACCCGTAAATGATTGTGTAAATTACTGTATGACAGGGTGGAGGTCACATGACCTGCCAAGTACTGGAATAGTGACATTTACCGTCTTATATTCAAGTCTCTTCATCTTCTATGTTGTTTATGTAAGTGGCATGTTCTTCATACTAAGTTTGAATAAATATTGTCATGCTGGTGTCAAATGTTAATAAAATCTTAAAAATATATATATATTTTTATTGAGCATAGTCTCACTGACTATAGACAATATCACTGCAATAATTGAAGTTTATATATTTTTTTTAATACTGTTATTTCTAAGGCACAGTCATTGTTGGCTACAGATTGACACACGTTTGAAATGACTTTAGCAGGGGGCGTTTTCGCTATATATCTTTTTTTCTGTGGTTTTTATGTATCTTTTTTTAAGTTGTATGGATTTCACTAATTGTGCCCAGAATTATTACTTTTCTGGTTGAGCAATGGTTTTGTGACGTGTATTTACTGGGAAAATTAGCAATTTGATCAAGTATTCCAAGTATATCTCATGCCACACATAAGACGTCTGGGAAATATGCAGGTAGGAAACGCTAGACTGTGTTGTGCTCTTAAATATTGTTTTTAAGTATTTTATGCTCACAACCTATCAATTTATTTTCTCTGTATGGTATAAGACACCTGTGATAGGTCAGCTATTCATATGGGCATTTCTCCCTGCTTTCAACTTCTATTCTTAGAAACACATTTTCACCTGGAACATTAGATTTCGCCGGATACACGGTAGCCTTAGTTTATACTATTCCTGAGAGAATGATTGAGCCTGACCAAGCTTATCTAGGAGTTTGTTTGATCTCTGTGTTGCAGTGAAGCTAGTACTTTTCTTAATTTCATACTTATTTGCCAAGCCCTGTAACTTGAAGGTGTGCTCTCTGGCCTCAGGAAGTGCAATACACTAACATCCCTAGGTATGTGAACCAGTTGATGCTGATTTTGGTCATCCTAAAAGTATTTTTCTGACATGCAGTCAGTTGTCTGTGTCAGATTTACTGATTCTACTTTACAATGAAAAAATATCACAATAGATGAAATTCTGCAGAGGGTTTCAAAGGGCCTGATCCAGAGCTACAATGTAGCGCTGAGCGTACGTACGCTCAGCGTTACATCATGGACTCCCCCTGACACCCCCCCTGCCTCAAGCATACTTACCCTCACTTACGCCGGCTGAAGGCTACCCTAACTTCAACCGGCGTAAGTGAGGGTAACTACGCTGGGACGGCGGCGTTGTTACAATAACGCCGCCCTTCCAGCCTCATTACCCTCCCTCCCCCCGCCTCCCTACACTAACTACAGCGTAGTAACGCTGGGGGACGCCCCCTCCAGCGTTACTACACTGTTGCTACGGACACCCGATCAATGATGGGGCGTTGCTGTAGTTACGCCGGGCAACATCTTCCCGGTGCATGCGTAGATCAGCTTTTCAGCCGGCGGGCGTAGCTCAGGATCAGCCCCAAAGTGCATAAGTGCCGGATTCAGAGTATTATAATAGGAAATCATGTAAAAGTTATAACTGGGTTAACCATGTTGAATTGAGAGGCAGCAAATGTCATCTGTTACATACAATATTTGTTGACTTGAGAGGTGTTGTTTCCTAGCTCAAGTCTAAATAACGATTTAAAGGTAAAACTGGTCAATATATGTAAGAAATAAGCATAGTATTTTCCCTGTATGCAAAGGGATTTCCTGATTTCCTCTTATTTCCACTATTTATTCTGGATACAGTCCTACTTTAAATAATGTACCTGACACATGGTGGTTATAACAGATTGTGGATTTGCACGTATATTATATTTTAAGGTTACAGTATAATAAAGCAGAAACCAGGAAAACAAGACCACTTGCATACATTTATATATATCACTACTTTGTTTCATCACTGAGACATTTGTTTTGTCTGAATTTCCCATATACGTCAGAATTTTTAGTGAATTAACTTAGATTCAAATAATTGTTGGAAAATCATGGACAGGACGTTGTATTTTTAGGGGTCTCTGAGTCACAGCCGCATACGCAGAGTTCTCTCCTCTATTCAAAATGCTTTTATAATGATAAGTTAATTAAAGGAGAATCAGGTCCTTCTTTCTTTGTATTAAATTTAGAAATCCATTTACTTCATTATTTTCTGGCATTCAGTAACGCCCAGTAACTAAGTATATATCTAGTCATTGTTAATCACTTAAATTATTAGGCGAGTAAAAGATATTTTGTTTTAAACTGTAAACTGTATTAACCACCTCAACCCTGATGCCAGTATATAACAGTGTAACGACTACTGGTCTCTACTTATGTCTCCTATAAATGCATATAAGTCCCACAAACTAGTAGTTACTTTTGCTCATGGTAACAGTCCTATAGGCTGTAGAGTTTAGCAGACACTTCCAAAATCACCCTCTTCCTTTCAAGAGGATTTTTTCATATGAAATATTTTTAGTCCAATGCAAGATCATTTTCTTTGTGATTAGGACAAATCAGGCTTAAATGCAAAAGATTTCTTTTATGTATGTATATTGCAGCATGTTTTTAAATTTTGTCATAAGTTGGGTGTGTCACAATATACAGTGCATGTAACCAATTTGTATACTCAGAGGATTTATTATAATACACCTACAATGACTCCACCAATTGTTTTCAGCATTGGTGGTGTATACCTATAAATAGATTCCATTTTGGGTTTTGCTAATTACTTATATTTTTCCCCCTGCAATTTTATTTTGCTATTTTTATGCCATAGAACATTGTTAATCACACTAGTGATGATTCCTGATGTGGGCTTATAAAGAGTGTGCTTTATTTCCCTTTCTCACATTTCTAATTTGTGCCATCCAAGGTTCTTTCAGTTTCACAGTAATTGTTGGGGGAGTCACAGTTTATGGGGAATGTAACACCTGTATCTATCTATTTGTTGTAGCTGTAAAGATCTAGATGAGAACTCGTATTCCTAACCACAGTTGTCAATATACAAGTTTCCCAACGGGAAAAAAATGTGCTCTAAATAACAAACCTAATATAGTTTATTTCAATGTATTCAATCATTTATAGAATTTACAAAATAACAAGGATGGCATCGCTGGCCTGTACGTATATCAAATTCAGATATGCCTGCTAAGGCAATCAGTACATGGCCCAGTTACATACTCACTATGTATAGGATAGGCAGTATAGTGAACATACATGACAGTATCAGCTTTCAATTGGGACAGCAAGATGGCTCAGTGGTTAGCACTTGTGTCTCACGGCGTTAAGGTCATGAGTTTGATTCCCGGACTAGGCCTTATATGTTCTCACCATGTGGGTTTCCTCTGGGTACTCTGGTTTCCTCCCACACTCCAACAATATATGGTAGGTTAATTGGCTGCTGAATAAATTAGCCCTAGTCTAGTTGGGGAACTTAGAATGTAGCTCCAGGGACTAATGTGAAAAGTATATATTCTCTGTAAAGCACTGTGTAGTCTGATAGCACTATATAAAAACCTGTTAATAAATAAATATTTCTGGATTTGCCTGTACAGGAAGTATAGTAGAGAATGTATGTAAAGTAATCATTGTGACAGTATTTCTTGTATACATCCTTACTCATGGATTTTTATTCCTTGACAGCTGTGCTCCTCTCATCTGCCAACACCATCCGAAGCGCCCAATCACTACCAGGCAGTATGCCGGGCACTGTACGCGGAAACCATGGAGCTGCACACGTTCCTGACAAAAATCAAAAGTGCAAAAGAGGTGAGCTGCCCTGCCATAGAAACATGGCTCATTCTAATGTATGTCATGCAGGGGATGTCTGCTCACACAGGCACTCATTTTGCTGGTAGATTTATTAGTATGGATTCCTTTTGTTGTTAAGGAGTTATGTTTATTGTGGTGTAGGCAGAAAAGTAAAGATTGATCGGCTGGTTGCAATATCACTGACTAGCTGGTTTACTTGAGAAGTAATGACACGGAGGAAGTGTACTTACATGATGGATAGACTGGTAATGTGCTGGGTTTTTTTGTATGTTAAAGTGAATTATCACATCTCTTAATTCTAAACTTATTTCATAGACAGACAGGTACATTTTTATTGTGCCTACTTGTTTCTGCTCTGTGCAACATAATAATGCTCAATAGATATTAAATATTTGCTGGTCTATTTTCTTCTTTTTTTTGTTTTGTTTTTGTTTTTGTTTTTATTTGCTTTATCTTTTAATGGTTGTTTTGCTACATTTTTACACACTGTCACCACATTTTCTTATGTTTTCTAACCTTGTCCAAATGTCAACAATGTCTCACTTAATGGTCTTCGGCTCTCTAGGTGATGAACACTCAAACAGTCACAAGAGAAGGACATAGTAGTTCATCCATAGCTAAACAGCCAAATACTGCCTAAGTCTGCGGCAGGCAGTTTAAGATTTGTATTAATGCTTTGCTATTTGCCTGGATCAGATAAATATGTCTTGTTTAAGAAACTTTGCCAGACACTATGCTTGTTTATACGTAATTAGCACAGTGCATGCAAAGAAAAAGCTTTTGATGCCTCATGAACTCTGTGGTTGTTCAGTATAATACATACAATATTATACAACTCAACAGAATTTCAAGCAGAGTTAATTTTCTCATCTGTGTCAATGCTCCAGCTACATTAAAACACAATTTATGCTTAACAAAGCATTCAGTAAAACTACAGTTGTTTTTGTTTTATTGTTACATAAGTGACTGACTAAAATGAAAGGTTTAGTTATTCTGCAATGAGATACCATGGCACCTACGGTTTCATTTGTAAATTATTGTTTCAGATGGTTTTCTGTGGTTCTCAATACACACAACTAAGCTAAAGGTTTAAGACTTGCTTTCTGAATTATAAGTGAAAGTGGAACAAACTGCTATAGGCCTAGCTCTCAGCTAAATGTAGATTTAAAACTCCCTTCGCAAAGCTTCTTGCCAACAGATTGCAGCCCTTTCTACCTGATATCATCCATAACGAGCAGGTGGGCTTTGTCCCTGGCCGTGAGGTTCGGAACAACACCACCAAGGTTATCGCCCTTCATCAGATCTCCCCCGAATTGATTATCTTATTCACCAACAAGGAAAAAGCCTTTGACCGGGCTCTTTCTGAATTCTTAATGTGGCTAGGCCTAGGTCTGACCTGCCTTCATAAAATACTGGCACTTTATCAACATCCGTCCACCCAAGTTAGGATCATTGGGGGTTTATCCCAACATTTCCACATCTGGATTGGGACAAGACACGACTGACCCCTGTCCTCACTGATATTTGTGCTATTCATGGAAGTCCTTCCTTTTATATAAGAGTTGCTGCTAAGCACGCCTATACTGTATGATTTAAATGCCTCACCCCGCCTCCTAAGCGCAATTACGGGTGTCGTATAGCTGGCCCGCCCCTTTGTACGTAGTTATACCGAAGTTAGGTGACTGGCCCTTATGCTCTGAGTTATGTGTCGCAACATCTGCCACGCACATGCGCAATAAGTATTAGTGGGAGCTTTTACACTAACGGCTAGCGTAAAAACACTAGCGTACGTAGTTCTGGATTTACCCCCGATGCTTACAAATGACACTGTGTGATATGATTCTTAGTAAATGTTGTTTTATATAGATGTATTAGAAAACCTTTTGCTGTAACCTTTACAAAGTTTGAAGAAGGCTTGTTTCATAACCTGACCAGGGTCTTGTCTGTAGGATCTCATCGTGAGTGGTGATTTGATGCACATTGTGGTAAAAACATATACTTAGTTGGCATTCTGAAATGAAACCATGTTTTTGCAGTGATTTGTTTAAAAAAAAATCTTAAATAGCAACTCAACAGAATTTCAAGCAGAGTTAATTTTCTCATCTGTGTCAATGCTCCAGCTACATTAAAACACAATTTATGCTTAACAAAGCATTCAGTAAAACTACAGTTGTTTTTGTTTTATTGTTACATAAGTCACTGACTAAAATGAAAGGTTTAGTTATTCTGCAATGAGATACCATGGCACCTACAGTTTCATTTGTAAATTATTGTTTCAGATGGTTTTCTGTGGTTCTCAATAGACACAACTAAGCTAAAGGTTTAGGACTTTCTTTCTGAATTATAAGTGAAAGTGGAACAAGCTGCTATAGGCCTAGCTCTCTGCTAAATGTAGATTTCAAACTCCCTTCGCAAAGCTTCTCGCCAACAGATTGCAGCCCTTTCTACCCGATATCATCCATAACGATCAGGTGGGCTTTGTCCCTGGCCGTGAGGTTCGGGACAACACCACCAAGGTTATCGCCCTTCTTCATCAGATCTCCCCCGAATTGATTATCTTATTCACCGACACGGAAAAAGCCTTTGACCGGGGTCTTTCTGAATTCTTAATGCGGCTAGGCCTAGGTCTGATCTGCCTCCATAAAATACTGGCACTTTATCAACATCCGTCCACCCAAGTTAGGATCATTGGGGGTTTATCCCAACATTTCCACATCTGGATTGGGACAAGACAAGACTGCCCCCTGTCTCCACTGATATTCATGCTATTCATATAAGAGTTACAAGTTCAATGTGGATAAAAGGGCCCATGCTATCAACTTTCACTTATATAAAGGAATGGTCTCCGAAAGACCTTTAAGATCTGTTATATTTCTGACTCACTTTGATAGTTTCTATAGACCAACAGAGTAAAACAAAATGGCGGTTGCTCAAATGAACTGGATTCAAATTTAAGAAGATTTTCCGTGCATTCGTAATAGATCCGCACGTTAATATAAAATAAGTACGTTTTGCAAAAGTAATGAATTTCGGAACACTTCCGTGTTGTGAAAGCAACCTTATCATTAGCGTGGGTATATGTGACGGAGGTTAAACGTTCGCAAATGCAACCGCACGTCTACTGCATTACCACGCCCATTTTTGCGATTTACATTCCGAATGACGCCTACTTATTAATAATCTGTCCGATGTTTTATGTTCGTACGCTTTTTTTGACGTATGGAAATTACTTACGCATCATTCCAATTACGTTTCGTATCTCCATGGTCTGCACATGCGCCCTGAATAGAAATCACTCCACTTACGCATTTTGCGTGCGTAAATTACCAGACGTTCTTAATTCTGAATACGGTCCATTGTTTGGTATGGTTGGTATTAACTTAGCTGCAATTCCATTTTATTGCCTGTTTCCACATGACATTACAATAATCTGTTTGTGTTAGCGAGTGTAGACTTTATGCTCCAATCAGGCATGGAATGATGTGAATGACAATATTTTATGTACTGTTAATATCTAGAATTACGCAATGAGGCAGTCTGCTTTTAGAAAATGGCAGCGTTGCATTCCTGTGCATGTGCGCCACACAGGTTTCCGGCACAGATTGCATCCTCATTCTGTGTTGGAAGCCTTTGTGACGGTGGAGCAGGTACACATGGTGGATGGAGGAATGTATGGTAATCATACAGTAGGGGCTTCACCATTACGCACCCACTCCATATTCCTCAGGGGCTGGTGCGTAAAACTTATTGCAGAGAACTGGAGTCCTGTATGTGCAAAAGGAGTGTCCTCATATGTATAGAATTTACATTCGGTCTCCACTGCAGAGGTGCTGCGCTCACAGCAGCAGGATCTGGGGCCAAATCCTGAACTACGTTTGTATTACGTTTACTAGCGTAACGTATTTACTTTTCCATTGTTACGCTTTCCAAACCCTACCTTAACTCTTTAAAGCGTAACTCCTTTTCACCCGTAATGGCTGCACGTACTTACGCTGCTAAGCGCGCCCATACTGTATGATTTAAATGCCTCACCCTGCCTCCTAAGCGTAATTACGGGTGTCGTATTGCTGGCCCGCCCCTTTGTACGTAGTTATACTGAAGTTAGGTGACTGACCCTTATGCTCTGAGTTATGTGTCCTAACATCTGCCGTGCACATGCGCTATAAGTACTAATGGGAGCTTTTACACTAGCGGCTAGCGTAAAAACACTAGCGTACGTAGTTCTGGATTTACCCCCCGATGCTTAAAAATGACACTGTGTGATATGATGCTTAGTAAATGTTGTTTTTTATAGATGTATTAGAAAACCTTTTGCTGTAACCTTTACAAAGTTTGAAGAAGGCTTGTTTCATAACCTGACCAGGGTCTTGTCTGTAGGATCTCATCGTGAGTGGTGATTTGATGCACATTGTGGTAAAAACATATACTTAGTTGGCATTCTGAAATGAAACCATGTTTTTGCAGTGATTTGTTTAAAAAAAAATCTTAAATAGACATGGCAGACCCTCCAACATGACCCATTCCATTAGGTACAAAATGCTCTACTCCTGAGCTTTTCAGCTGCCCGTTACTATGGTAACCATCTTTGTTGAGAATAGTATGTTTTTCAAAAACATTCATGAAAACCAGGTGGGTGACAGCTGGAGTATTGTGTGCCTAATAGAATGGGTCTTGTTGGAGGGAATGCAGACCTCCCAGCTGCCCGATTTGAGTGGGACAGTACCGCTTTTGGGGGACTGTCTCGCTGTCCCGCCCGCCTCACAACTTGTCCCGAGAGATCAGACTCTTGGGACAAAGTTGTGGGGTTTTTTTTTTGTTTGTTTTTTTGTAAAGCCTGTGCCGCGGTATATGCGGCAGGGCTTTTCCCAGCACAGAACAGGAAATACAGGGCTCCTACGGGAGTCCTGTAGGACCAAACCTGTTACTGTGAATGGCAGTGACCGAACCTATGCGGTCACTGCCATTCTGCAAACTGATTTTGTTCTACAGGGTTCCCATAGGAGCCCTGTATTACCTGTACCGCACCACGTGACCGCCGGAGAAACAGCAGCAGAGAGCGGGAGCTTTGCGGATGGAGGCTGGACATTTAAAGGGGCAAACAATGGAGGCTGGACGTTTAAAGGGGCAAACAATGGAGGCTGGACATTAAAAGGGGCAGACAATGGAAGCTGGACATTAAAAGGGGCAGATAATGGAAACTGAACATAAGGGGCAGACATGGAGGCTGGACAATAAAAGGGGCAAAAATGGGGGCTGGACATTACAAGGGGCACACATGGAGGCTGGACATTATATGGGGCAGACATGGAGGCTGGACATTATATGGGGCAGACATGGAGGCTGGACATTACAAGGGGCAGATATGGAGGCTGGGCATTATAAGGGGCAGATATGGAGGCTGGGCATTATAAGGGGCAGATATGGAGGCTGAACACTATAAGGGGCAGATATGGAGGCTGGACACTATAAGGGGCAGATATGGAGGCTGGACATAATAAGGGGAAGACATGGAGGCTGGACATAATAAGGGGAAGACATGGAGGCTGGACATTATATAGGGCAGACACAGACCCTCCAACATGACCCATTCCATTAGGTACAATTTAATCCGCTCCAGTACTTCCAACTGTCACTCACCAGGTTTAAATTAATGAACTGATATTTTAAAAAAAACACTATTTGTCTCTTTGACAAAGGTGGTTACCATAGTAAGGGCCCGGAGACTGGAAAAATAAACAGGGAGGAGACATATGGAGACAGGACATAATAAGGAGCAGACATGGAGGTAGGACAATTAAAGGGGCAGATATGGAGACTGGACATAATAATAATAAGGGGCAGACAAGGAGGTAGGACAATTAAAGGGGCAGATATGGAGACTGGACATAATAATAATAAGGGGCAGACAAGGAGGTAGGACAAATAAAGGGGCAGATATGGAGGCTGGACATTTGAATCCTGGACAAATAATAAGGGGTATATGGATAGCAGGCCTAATAATAAGAGGCAGACATATGGATGGTTGTCAAATAAAAGGGGCAGGCACTAGACCCGCTGGTCTGGGTGGTGTAAGACACACCCACTTTCCCAGACACGCCCACTGGCTGGTACAAGACACACACCCCCTCTACCAGGCTGCAAAATTTTGTCCTTCTCAAATGTTGGGAGGTATGGGAATGACGTGGAAGGCAAAACAATAAAACAATAAAATGAAAGGCTATGTAACATATTGAGCATTCTATAAAATCAGGACTAAATTAATGTATAAAATGTCATCAGGTTTCATTAGGCTTAATTCCAGTTTAATTGATTTGGTAGTTCTGTAAAACAGTGCATTCTAGTAGTCTAGCAGTCAAAGCACATAGGGTTTTGTTTTGTTGTTGTCTTTGACAAAACTGATCTTTACCTACTGGGCTTTCTCATGAGTTAAGTATTTAAGCTGAGTTGAGTTGAGTATTTAAGCTGAGTTGAGCTGAGTATTTAAGCTGAGTTGAGCTGAGGCTGCTGCAGTTTGGTGAAATAATTCCATAGACTGGCTTTTTGTGAGGAATATTTAACCTCTCTGGTCCAACTGCATGTCTCCAGGGGCCATGTGATGGTTGCTAGGTAACACCCTTCTTTGCCATCCTAGATGTAGGAAATTTGACTTCTTTTACAGATTCAGAGCAGCTGATTTATGTTTAAAGAAATGTAATTCCAGTACTAAGATAAGAGTCGCACTGTTACTGCACAACCTAGAATGACATATAGAACATTTCTCTATGTGGATAGGTTTTTTCCATTTTTAAAAGTAAGTGTCAGAGCAAAAAGCATGAAATCTGACCATACACATTCTGCTTTCTTTCATGTTTCTAGAAGTACATTATGGGGTCCTTCAGCGGAGATGGAGATGTGGTACTCAGTCCAGTAGAAATTGTGTCTTTTGTAAACCTCTGGCAGCTGTAACAGTCTTGTTGTTTTTCTGTTAAACCTTTATTATTGATGCATGTCAGAAATAAAGAATTATAGAAGCTGTTTATTAGCTGAAATCTCATTATTTATGCAGTCTGTGAAAGACTGTTTTAGGTCTCTTATTGTTGGTCTGTTTGCAGAAGATTTTCTTGGCTCTTTTTCGTTTGGCTTGCCACTAAAAAGGAGAAGAAGAATCTCCCAAACATTAGCATTTAGTATCCATCCTTTGAAAGTGCCCACTGTGTTGTAAGGGCCTGATCAGCTGTCTTCTGAGAAAAAGTCCTTTATGTGGAGGGAAAATGCCAGCTTCTGTACAGAAGACTAGCAGACAATTACAGTCACTTGAAAGGGAAAAATCATGCTGAGAATATGCTGTGTCCAAGCAAAACAAAACGTCCTTCTGTAGAAAAATCTTCCCTTGCATATGAAGTGTACATTCCATATGTTATGTTTGTTACTCCATGGGCCTGATTTACTAAGGGACGAGCTGACTCGCTCATATACATTGCCGCTGTTTGTCAGCTTTTTAAAAAAAATTTATTCTCTGCATTCACAAAGGGGAGAGTTCCCGTCGAATTTTAAACTCCCACACTGTGGCGATTATTAAAGGGTTTATTTTTAATTCTTAAAAAAAGTCATACATCATTGCCCTTATTATTATTATTATTATTTTATTTATTTATTTTATTTTTATTTTTATTTATTTTTTAACCCCAGCCGCGGCATGCTATGAACCTTTAGCATGCTGCAGCATATAGTACTATAAGGCACAGCATTCCTATCTATGGTCATGCTGTGCCTTATAGTACCATATATGACAGCATGCCAAGAGTTAATGACATGCAGTCCCATAAATATTATTCTACATACATTAAAAGATCAATGTCCTCCATTTGTGTAATCAAACCAATACTGTACCCCGTTAGTTAAATAAAATGAATAATGTCCCCAGTTAGTGAATAAAATGATTACTGTCCCCCGTTAGTATATAAAATGTTTACTCTCTCCCGGTAGTATATAAAATTAATACTGTCGTCTGTTAGTATATAAAATGATTACTGGCCAAGAAAATAGCTTTTTTTAAATAGCTGCTTAGTAAATATGGCCCCATGTGTTTTCTGAGAAGCTGTTGGTAGTGGTGAGAGAGCATGCATGTATTGTGTGACCATTCATCATTTATAACACAACAGCATATTTGAGGACACTTATCTGTTTTTATTAACATAATATGTTCTCTATTTATTGCCATGAGACGTGTACTTTTAAAGAATTAAACAGATTTAAACTTAAACAATGTGTACAATCTACATATATTACATAGTTTTAAAAAAACAAATTTTACAGAGTAAATAAATTATTTTCTTAATAAATACATAGGAGAAAAATCATGCCAAGCTGGATTCAAATATCAGTTTGCATTTTAAATATAAATATACGCAAGAAATACATTAGTATCCTCAAGCACCAGTGGATGAAGCCTAAGGAGGAAGCTGGGCAGATGTGACCCTTTACACCTTATGACAGCTTTATGCTAACAATGGGCACATTTATTTAGCTATACATCAGCCAGTGGTTGTGAGTTCCTTGGTTTTACATATTAGACACAGATGTGTACTGTAATATATGCTTGTCAGAATAGGTCGTTGTGACTCAGTAGCAGCTGGATTGTGTGTTTTTCTCTGCACATCACTGGATGCCTAACAGTATAATTACATTTTAGTAACCATAGCTGCTTTCAGAATGATAAACTGCAGCAAATGGCTTTGTTGTTGATTGTCTGTTTCTCCCCATGCCATGACTTTAATATGGGATGCATGTCACCCAAGCACACTTTGTGTCACTACGTTCAAAGCCAAATACTCTCATTGGCTCTTATTTTTGTGTATTTTTTTTGTTCTAGTAAAATCATTGTGCTTGTTACTAAATTGGTAGCTTACTGGAGTTCATTATAGGATTCTGCTTATTTTACCTATTAAAGGTTATTACATGAATATAACCCTGTCTTCTGGAACACAAATAGGCTGCTTTCACAATGTTAGTAACCGCCTTGATGTAACAAGAAGGACTGGTGATTTTCTAGTTTTGAAAATAGTAAATGCTTGAAAGTGCAAGAATTGTATCCGTTTCCATATTCCTGTACTCTCACACTAAGGTCAAGTTCTAATCCTCCTCAAAGCATATATACTCACACATAATAGAGGACTTGAAACTTTCTAGAACTTTTTGCCTTTTTATCTTAATTCTTTGTTTGCATGTCAGTGCAGCTTTTACTACTACTACTTTATTGCTTTGTGTCCTGCAGTTCACAAAGTGATGTTTTTGTAGGCCTTTGTCACAACACAGATATGTCCTCTGATTTAAATTGTATCCAACACAGAGAGCATGTCAGCAGTGTGCATTAAGGAAGGGAAACAATTGTGCATTATTTTGCCTTGTCATAATCATTATTCTTTATATTGTAAATTTTAAGTTTCTATACCATAATTAATCAACAACTATATAAGCATGGGTAAGTGTCAAGCAAGTATAAGTTTACGAGTGCATAACTAAGCAACACAAATGTAAGTCAGAAAGATAGTTTTATTTAAATGTATGCAAGTCTTAGGGCATTTACAAGATAATACAGTAAAATCCTCTTATACCCATATTATAGATCAATAATACTCTCTGTATAGGTCTTTAATCCTTTTCTTTTTAAACTACTGTACTTAGAATTCCTGTAGCCTTGTGTGCTCTTGTGTGATCTTGCTTCTTATTTTGCCACAGAATGGTATGCCCGCTGCTTTTATACAGGTCACAGAAATCTAAGGTTGTATCAATAATTATATTCAGTATTTGAAATTTCTTTAACAACCAATGAAGTGATAACATCAAAACTGCCTAAGCTCATGAGAATATTTATGTGCATTTATCTGATAGTGTTTATTCATTTTTGGTGAAAATTAAAACTTTTTAATGTCATAATATTGGTAGTAATATTGTATTATGCTTCAGAGTCTGAAGAAGATACAAGAGATGGAAAGAGACACGACTGACAGATCAGGTCCTGACCTAGATGATTTGAAAAATGCAGACTGGGTAAGTTTGAAATGAGTTTGTGCTATCTATTTTTCTGTTGCTGTGTGTGTAGCATTCAGAACAAATAGCATACAAGGCAGCAAAGATGTGAAGCCCTGCTGTGTAAAATTAAATATTTCTAAGGTTTAAACATGAAAATACTGGTTTTCATTGTCATTAATTTCTGCGTTGTCATATTTTGCAGTAGTCTGGAAAGTACTCAACTTCTCTAGACCTATTTGGCCTTAATTTCAGGACACACAAAAGTACAGAGGTTTCCTGTCAATGAATGTTCTTGTAGAATGAATGAACACCTCCCTCACTCATGAATCATTCTCACTGCAAGCATTATCTTTCATTTAGGTTTATGACTTATACCATATACCATATCTCCCAACAATTAAAAAATATTGTTGTATAAACTCTCTGCAGCTATCTATGTCTGCTCATTTTAAATGCCCAGTCTTCCATATGTCCAGCTATAATCCATGTCTGCTCACTTTATATACCCAGTCTTCCATATGTCCAGCTATATCCATGTCTGGTACTTTTATATGCCCAGTCTTCCATATGTCCAGCTACAGTATATCCATCTCTGCTCATTTTATATGCCAGTCTTCCATATGTCCAGCTATATCCGTGTCTGCTCATTTTATATGCCAGTCTTCCCATATG
>WWET01000537.1:408903-420429 GCA_011038615.1 Limnodynastes dumerilii | reverse complement strand
CCAGCTATATCCAATTCTGCTTATTTTATATGCCCAGTCTTCCATGTCTTCCCCTTTTATATGTTCAACCAGCCATGTGTGCCCTTTTTATATGACCATCCATCTATGTCTGCCCCTTTTACATGTCCAGCTAGCCATCTATGTCTGCCCCTTTTACATGTCCAGCTAGCCATCCATGTCTGCCCCTTTTACATGCCCAGCCATCCATGTTCTTTAATACTTACCTTTTCATGGCTTCCTTCTTCTTACTCCTTCCTTTGCAGCGTTTCCTCACTCTGTTGGTATCACGGCGCTGATGTGATGTGGCCACGTCCATGCACATGAACCATTTTGGTTATACAGGGGTCCTATGGGAAAGCTGGAGGTCCAAATCTGTTTCTTGAATGAGGCAGCAGCATTCATAGAAATAGATCTGATCCTACAGGGCTCCTGTATGAACCTTGTATAACCAATAGTGATTATGTTGTGTGCATCAGAATACTCTTCTGATCTACTCTTGGGTGCATATTGTAAATCGTGTCTGTCCCACTATAACATTAAGATATTTATGTTCCAAGTGCAGCTGGAGGGATTTCATTGTTACGGAATTACATTGTTTTATAGAATAATTATGCAAATAAAGTAAGTAATCTTGTTAATAAATAGAGTGCGCTTCCTTTAATGATCTCTACAAGAGGTGTGGCTGATTAACATACAACCTCAGGCATAGCCATGGAAATTACTTTTATGAGGCAGAGAAAGCTCCTCTCAAAAAAACTCCTAAATGATTGAGTTGTGACTGTTTCATCTAACCTAGCCCAAAACAGGTTTTAATTACGCAAGAAATCTGTCATTCTGACGTTTTCTTTTCCTGTTTGTTTATTTAAATGTTACTCAGTATTCAAATAACTGTACGATGAGCTAACAGAGAGCTAACGCTGAGAGACCAGATCTAACAGCACACAGCTTCCTTCTTAATGACTTAATATTTGGGGCCCACTAGCATTATTGGTCGTTATTGCTCAACCAAAAGCACACACATAGTACACAGCTCTGTACAGACAGAACGTAATTACTGGCATCTGCCCTGCCCCCATGGGAGTTTATCATTTATATTCCCAAATAGAAGCACACTTCACCTACAACACATGGCAGGAAACCCATGCAAACAGAGAGACAAAATGCACAACATGTACACAAATTGCCTTCATTCTGCTTGTTTTTTGGTGTCTCCTCAGGCCAGGTTCTGGGTTCAAGTAATGCGTGACTTACGGAATGGAGTCAAACTGAAGGAGGTTCAAGAGCGCCAGTATGACATGTTACCGATCGAGTATGAGCTGACCCCATATGAAATGCTTATGGATGACATTCGTTTTAAACGTTATACATTAAAGAAGGTCATGGTAAGAAAGACATACAAATCTTTTATTCTATATTGCAGTTGCTTCATTTAAATTTGCTTTACTTTATATTTGTGTTCCAGAGCTTGTAAGATGTTTGTTTCAGGGCCGGCACAATGCAGTCAGCAGAAGGATGTGCCGCAGCTTTCTCAGCTCCCCTCTCTGTAGCACCGACCTCATCATGAGCCGCGCTGCCTCAGGAATAAGCCTGCCTATTGCTGTTGAACATTGTAAGGCACTTGCCAGTGACATGCTCCGCAAGTATGAGGTTAAACAGCAATAGGCAATCCCCTATTTATGCCCTGCAGCACCTGTCTCACTGCCTGTATGACAGGCAGGCTGAGGTAGCGAAGCTAGTCCCTTGGGTACTCCCCTCCTCTCTTCTCTCCTCCCCTCTGCAGGAAGTCACCTAACATCCTAGCACGACTCTGATTTGTGTATCAGAATGTCATGTTACTCTTATACACAGTGAATTATGTAGTGATCATGCTTTTTCCTAATACTGAATTTCTCATTCTAGGTTCAGGGGGACACCCCTCCTCGATTAAAGAAGAGTGCTCACGAAATAATCCTCGACTTTATACGGTCCAGACCCCCGTTAAATCCTGTATGTATTCCTGTGCAGCAGTAATCATGTATCTTGGGCTTTTAGCTCATCTTCTTTGATTAATTTAATGCCTGCAAATTTTGTAGCAGGCCTTTGCAATGGCATTTGCATGCAGTGTAAAGGCAGATTATTCATCTGAACAGCTGGCAGTAAATTCCCCACAAGAGTAATCAGGTCAGCAGCCTCTTGGCAATAATTGTTTCCAATGTTGAAGGCTGTGCATTTCCAATGTATGAGGATCGTGTCGTTTTAATATCATTTATTACATACAAATGTTGATGTCCAGAATCCTAAACCTGTCAGTCACTCATAAAGAACATGCGTAGATGCAGAAAACATGTTATGGCAAATCCTACCCCATGTTTCACTACAGCATCAGGTGATATAAAGCCACCCCATGCATGCGTGTTTTGGATATCACACAATATATGCTGCTTCTACCACGGTTTCAGCCACAGTTTGACATCTTAAAAAGGATGATCTACTACAAGCAGGATAAATAGATGTTTGCTATTTTAGACTATTATAAACTACTATTAAAATAAATAAATAAATTATATTTTACAGTTGTGTTCAACTCTTTCATGTAAATGTAAGCAAGATAACTGAATGATCAAAATCAAAGTCAAACTGGCCAAAACATTCAATTTCAGTGGGGGTTGAATAATTTTGACCACAACTGTATGACCTATGTTTAAGTAATGAGCAATGTTACTCCATTTCAGATCTGTGGATTATTGGGTTAGTTATTCTTCTTTATGCTATTTTCATTTATAAGGTTATGATATATAGCTTCTAATATAAAGGTTATGACACACTGAAATGACTTCCATATTTCATAGCACAAATGTTCATTTACGGATAATAATAAACTTAGTAACATAGTTGATGAGGTTGTAAAAAGACACCAGCCCATCATGTTCAACCTATTATGGATCTCCTGCAATCCCTAAATTATATTTGAAACAGATTATAGGTTTCTTCATCTGTAAAAATCCTGACCTAAGATGGCAGTCCTGTTTTTCCCTGAATCCTTCATTTGAATTAATGGTTGTAACCCTGTATACCTTTTCCAGTGAATTCCATATCTAGACTGCCCTTACTGTAAAGAACCCCTTCCTATGGTGTGTGTGAAATTGCTCTCCTCTAACCTTAGTGGTAGACCACGTGTCCTGTGTACAGTCCTTGGGGTAAATGTTTCCATGAAAGTTCTCTGTATTGACCCTTGATGTATTTGTTTATAGTAATCATATCTCCACTTTTCTAAAGTAAACATGCCTGAACTGGCTAGCCTTTGCTCACACCTCAGTGACTCCATAGCCTTTGTCAAATTTATCAGCTTCTCTGAACCCTTTCTAGTTCCAAAATGTCTTTTTTATGGAGTGTTGCCCAAAACTGAACTGCATATTCAAGGTGAAGCCATACCAACGATTTATATAGTGGCATTACACTGTCTTCCCACATCTATGACTCTTTTTATGCATATTGCATATTGCTTAAAACCATTGACAGATTAGAAAATGTTCTATTTAACATATAGTAATTTTTTTTGAAGGTGTCCGCAAGAAAATTAAAACCTACCCCACCTCGTCCTCGTAGTCTGCATGAACGAATATTGGAGGAGATTAAATCAGAAAGAAAACTGCGTCCTGTGTCTCCTGATGAAATCAGACGGAGTTGGCATGGTAAGACCATAGTTGAGCAAAATTGATGGATAATTTGGATGGTCTGAGCATTGATAATGTGCTTAAAAAATAGAATTCCAAGTAATAATTAGAATAGTAAAACTGATATTGTCCATCTGGACTAACCCTTTATATTGTATAACATCTATAAAAACTGCGAACAAAGGAGAGGTTTTCTACCTCAACTAATAAGATGCTGGGTTTAATGTGAAATGGTTTTGGGAATTGTTGATATAGACAGTTCCATGATTTGTTCACACTTTCATGCAGTGCATGTTTTATAATGTACCTCAATAAATAGAACATACTGAAACACTGTTTATTTCTTTTATATATCTTTCTTTTTTTATATAGCTTTTTTTATTAGTTTGAAAAGTACAGTATAGATATATTAACATTTAACAAATGTGTGTATGTATTGTTTTTTTGTTAACAATGTATATGTTCTCAGTTAGCGAAATCTTTCCTCCGATTTAGAGATTTGTCGTGTGACTGTATATGTAAGTTGAGTGATATTGTAACATTCTTACTTGAAGAGAACATATGGATTGGGTGCATGAGGTGTAGTAAATGGAGTACTTTGGCTAAACTAGCAAAGATGTCAAGGTTGATATATGGAAATCCTTTAGCTGGCCATACACTAGAGTGATTATTGGCCCGATCCTACAATTATCGTGGATCGGGCCAAAAATCACTCTAGTGTGTGGTACAGATAGATTTGTAAAAACTCTGATTATCGTCCCAGACAGGCTCTAGAATGATAATCTAATCGAAGAGAATTCCTGATTATTTATCGTCCCAAGGGGACGATATCTTGTAGTGTGTGTGGGCAAGTCCGATTATCGGACCTTGTGCCTCCACCTCTTGGCTGTAGTTTCCCCGTCTGTGTAACTGAGTGCCACACACTACTGTGCGCTAGCTGCAGAACAACTCACACTGACAGCTGTCAATTTTGGGACAAGGTGATAATCACTCTAGTGTATGGCCTGCTTAAGTCATTATTTAATTTAAAAGGAATGAAATGACAGGGCACTGTCCAAAATGCCACCTCACCAATGCAACTTTTATTCATCATTTTTGGGAGTGTAGAAAGATTAGAAAATTTGGGGACAAGGTGTTAATGTTTATAAACTCTATTCTAAATGTACATCTACTCAAAAGTTTTCTTTCCTTGATTTGGGCAAACTTGGAGTGGCTGCCACATCTTGAGGTTAAAGCTGCTTTGCCATTATTAACAATAATTGTAACGGTTGGAAAACAGACAATATTAAAAAACTGGATAAAACCTTCTCCACCATTTTTAAGTACAGTAAAAGAAATGTTACTGGAACTCATTTACCTAGATAGAAGAGCCACGCTCCCAGATATTGAGGTGGGAGCATCTAGATTCCATAGAAAATGGGGTGTATATATTGCTCATCTGAGTATTGAACAACAAACATATTATGAACATTTTTGAATCCACAACTTGGTTTTTAATGAGAAATATACATACGTAAGAAATAAACTGGATATACCAATCATAATAATAAGATTATGTGCAGGGTTTGATGCTGTGGTGGAGTGCGGTTGCATACTTGACGTCCAAGATGTGGAAGGAGAAATCAAAAAACCAATAAAAATGTTTCTGAAAGAAAGGAATGAAATGTATATTATGTAGAATATGTAGTCTGTTACCTTCTTGGTTATAGTGTCTCCCCTTAAAATCGTCATACAAAGTTATATCTGTGTGCGCTCTGGTGCACAACCATGCAGCGAACATAGAACAAATGAAGTATGAAAAAGGCACTCAGAGACTCCGATGCAGATAATCTACTGTCCAATTTAATCCGACGTTTCGATGGATACAACCACTTTCTTCAGGGATACATACTGTATAGATATGTATATGTATATAGATATTTATATACATTGAGTCTCATGTCAATGTTTGGGTGTGATACCAGTCTACGTTTCAGATTCTGCTGTCCAGGCAAGATGTAATCTGAAATGTTTAGTATTTGTGTACTTTATTTTGTGTATGTCCTAACAAATTGATTTTGTTTTTCCAGTAATGCGGCCCCTTAGCATGTCTTACAGTTTTGACTTGTCAGGTAAAATGTGCTCCTAGTGTAAGCTTGTTTATGTTGTGGTACTTCCTTCATATGATCATTTGTGAGTGTATTATCTGTTCTGTCATGGCCAGAAATGTTAAAATGGTTTCATAATCTTTAACAAACCTCCCAGCTTTAGGGTTATCTGAAATGCCTAATAAATATTTAAATAGTAGGTTTTTTTTTATCCTATTAGTAAACAATCAGTAAGATCAGGACATGTTTTTATAACACATTATGTAGCAACCAGAAATCTAGTTTTATTATGTAGGTTGTCACAGGAAAGCATGTGATGTGTGAATTCTTAAGCTTTTAAGCTAAACAAAAGTATTACTGTTACATGTTGGATGTTTCAAGAAAGTTTACAATCTTGCATGTAAAAAAGGTAATTAACTACTGGAAAAAACATGTCCCACTATTCCAAGTACTGCTCAACCCTTAAGTCATAGTTTTTCTAGTAACTGTATCTAGTCTTTGCTAGACTACTAAAATCTGTGATTTCCATTCCTAAACCTACGAACAGTAAGAGTATATAAAGATAGTTAATGAGATTAACAGACCAGAGCTGTACATTTTAAAGTCTACCTATGGATTACACACATAGTGGAGACATTTTATATTGTAGCATTTTCAATGAATGATTAGCATCCAAGAGGCATGTCACTGGTTCCTAGTGAATCCATAGATTTATGTACTGTAGGTATAAAGTGTACTTCAGGGAATCCCCTGAGAAGAATGTCTAATAATTTGTGAGTGTTAATGCTAGTGGCTTCTAAAAGCATCTCTGACCATGACAGAATGTTTGGGATTTTTATTTGTCTCCATCCTCTTTGTTTTGTGGTCTGTTCTGGAGGTTGTTTTGTATTGTGATGTCTTTAATTTTAGCTATACTTAAATAATAGTAGTTTTTGTAACCTGTTAAAGTATGTAAGTGTAATCTTGTTTTGGTTTTAATTTTAAGATGCCATTTGAGTTAGAAATCAGTTAATGTTCCCTTGCTGCTTTGATCATTATAATTATTATTATAATTATGTTTGAGATTTGTTTAACAACTGAGATTATTGCTCCTATTAGTATAGAATTTCTGTTTTTATTTACTATAATTTTTTAATCATGGCTATAGTCATTGGAAATTTTGTTTATATAAATCAAGCAGTTTTGTTGTACTGTGTATGCAGAAGGTATTGTTTTTTTCTTCTAAATATAAAAGCAAAAAAATGGAGGATAATTACATTGGGCATGTTGGCTAGTGAGAATGTTTATCTGATAGGGACTAAAAATGTTTCCTCATGTTCTGACATGTTGTTTGAAATAGGTGGGGATAACTACTGTTAGGCAATAAAATGGCTGTGACTATGTGGTGAGCTAATTAACTTTAAGTAATGGTAGGACTAGTAAGGTCTAGTAATATGTAGTAATGTGAGATCTTCATCTATCTGTTATGTAAACATCATTGGTTTTGTTTTAATATGCATAATAAAATGTGTGATTTTCATAGCTGTATATGTTTTACTTGGGTGATGGGATGTGGATGGTATATCTACTACATATATAATGGTATGCCTGTGTATTATAAGCAGTATTATTATTATTCCTGTGAGGAGCACTCTGGTAAGGTATCCATACAGTGAAGCTGTTGTCACCTACACTTAATAGTTAGTTGCATCCTTATTGGTATTGGTTCAGACCACAAAATTGCTTCATCCCTGTGAACTGCCCAAAAAAAAACACCACTGTAACATTAAAAGAAAAATGATATAATGTATTAAAATTGTAGCCAATTTGGAGTCTTAATTTCCAGAGAGCTTCAGTACAGCTGCATTTTGTATCTTTATTTATTTATAGAACATTAGAAAATGACATTGCAGTTATCTGGTACTGTTGCAAATACTGCGATTACACCTGCCTTCACACTACATACAGGCCTATAAGCTATATGATAACTTAGTTATCTTCAAATACATGCAAATGTGTTTGCTTTGTAAATCTGCATTTGTATTGCATGTGCATACTTTCATTTTGCCATCACACTACTATGATATATATCTGTTGTCCCCTTACCATGTGTTAATACGTTTAGCCCGGCAGGAATTCTGTAATACTGTTTCATAATTAGGGGGTGACTTATATTTTTTTCTGGAGAAAAAAGTGCCCTGTATCTTTGGTAATTAACTTTACTTATGCTGGGTACACACCTATTCAATGATCTGGTCGATTATAAAATTGACATTGATTTGGTCTGATAATGTGAGTGTGCGTGCACTCCCACAATCATGATTTGTTGTGTTAAACAGGTCACATGTGTTGACTTTGTTTTATAAACTCTTAATAATCACGGTCACTGATGGATCAATGTAAGGCAATGTCAGCAATCTTTGCAGCAGATATCTGTCCAGTCACGATTATTACAGCAGATTGTCAGTAAGGATGATGAACTCAGAGCTACTGTTAATTAGGTATAATGTACACATGATTTGGCATCTTCATTGGGATTTGCTATCGTCTGTGACATAGTAAGAGCCATCTCATGTCACGTGATTGTATAGGTGTGTACCCTGCTTCAGATATGTTAATTCAATGTAGGCAGAGTCAGCATTTTCTGTCCTCCAATTGCATTGGATTGCATTATCTAAACATTGATTTCTTGTTCCATAATCTAGATGTTTCTACCCCAGATGTCACAAGAAAGGTGCCTGGAGGCAAAGTGTTAAATGGTGATGTTACTGACCAGGGCAGGACAAATAGCCGAACCTTGCAAGTGAATACTCAGCGGAAGAGGCTGCTAAAAGCCCCAACCCTGGCTGAGTTGGACAGCTCAGAGTCTGAGGTAAGCCCCTCTTTTTCACTGGATTGTAAATTGAACAGCTCTGAATTACACTTGTTTAAATAAAGGTTACAGTGTTCTCTAATACATGTCTGCAACAGGTCTGTTTTTGTTCAATAGTTATAAGAAGGATCCATTCCATAGTTAATCATAACGGTTATACTTAACTTAGTAATTGAAGACATAATTGGGTTTTAGGCCTAAAAATTGTAGGTGTATGTCCTTTCACCTCTTTGAGAGTTTTTCTTCAAATTTGGGAAATACTGCTAACACTATATAACTAATAGCAATTTGTTAGAGCTACCTAATAATAAATGTCATGCCGTGAGTTGTTTCATGATGTCCATGCTGGGCTTTTTCCAATCATTACTTTTTCCAGCATCATAAAATAGTTCCAATGATGTGCTTCGTAACTCAAACTGTGGTCGTGATTCACTGCTTTATATGCATTCAGTGCTCAGTTGTGATGGGGTCGTCTGGACACCGTACTCTGATCAATAGAAAATAAATCATCCTTTTGGATAGCGCTGTGTATACTTATATGTCCATATCCTTTCATAAAACTCAGTTAAAGTCACCATGTAAAAAAACAGAAAAAAGGAAATGGTTAAGATCACAATTTAATTGAACATAAATAACACTTCATAAAATAACAATGAGGTTAAAAACCTCTAATGAGACCGAAAATAAAGCACAAAGTCCGTACCCGTCGGTACACGATGGTAAACGTGGTTCAAAACCCGCTGCTTGTACCATCCTAGGTGGAAAACCTCAGGGGGGAACCAAAAGATGAAGCCGTCGGGACGAAGTGCTGTGCTGCGGACCCACTGGATCACTGGATTAATGCGTTTCAAGGGGGTGGCCTCTTTTTCAAAGTGGTGATCCTTTGTAGTATGGAGCCAGTATTTAAAGCCCGCCGGAGAGTCTGATATGTTAAAATGCTGCACATCTGCCAATTAGTCTGACTAATGCTGTCTTAAACACAAAAAAACTCTTTACAACTAATTAAAACCATGGGGATATCAATATATAAATGTGAGCAGGAATTTAAAAAACCGTGGGACATACTCATAGATTATCTGCATTATAATTACATTGTTGATAAATATAATAAAACAGATATCACATTTAAAACGGCATGAATACAAACAATGCAACTGTGAACATTCCACATTACAACTGTCTCTATTTCACCGTAAACAAGGTTCAAATGTATTTAACATATAGAGTGGTGGATACAATATAAATAAACAAACATTATAATGAAAAAGGAAATAAGGGGGTGGAGAATAACTAAATATCAGAAAACGGATATACAGAATAGACAAATCCAGGATTCAAATATGAAAAAGGATAACAAAAAATATATAATAAAGTGGATTGGGACAAAACAATACAGTGTATTCCCAAGAAATAAACTTAGAAAAACATGGATCTAATAATCATGGTGTTCATAATCATAATACATAGTCATAATACATGGTGTGCAATATGACATGAGAAATGAAATAACTAAAATATACAAGATCATGGATTGGAACTATCCAATAAAGTGGAGCCAAATGGTAATCAGAAAAAACCAAGTGTATGCTAGTCACCTAATACATAGGGGATATAGGTGTGAGAAATCAGTCCCCCAAATTCCCATTTCAGGTTTGCCTAATCCACGGAATTATGTATTTATAGTAATTTTATTTATTTATTATAGTATCTTTTTCGTATAAATTTATCTCTATGTATATTTATTTATTTATATTTTAACCTTTTCATGGTCTTTTATGAGTATATTCTTTTAGATAGATTATTCATATTTATGTATTTTTTTTATAGTATTTTTATGGTTATTCTGTGATCTACTATATATTTAAGTATATTTTAGGTATACGGTTATTTTATCCTATGTTATCAGTTTTTTGTAGGAAGGCATTATAAGTTTTTAGATTTTTAAGGTATACTACTCCTTTACGGTTAAGTCCCTTTTTCTTTTATCATTCTATAGATTTATATGGACATATGGGGACATTTTAGGTTTTATTTCAGGTTTTTAGGGTTCATTACACTTTAATGGTTAGGGCCGCATGCATTGTTTTATTCCTTTAGATTTCTATTGTTCTTCCGGTTCCTGTCATTACAGTTCTTTAATATGTCATAGGTTCTAGGCAGTTTTAGGTTTTATTCCGGTTTTAGGGTTCACTATTCTTTTACAGTTAGGTCCCCATACCTTGAATATTCCTATAGATTTCCATTCAGTTTAGTTAGACCAGTTGACATTACATATCCTCCTATCATTTCCTTTTTTATTAAGGGGCCTTTTTGCACAGTCCAGCTATGCCTTATTCATATATCCTTTTGTTTTTGTATACATTTTTATCTTATGTTTGTTTATTTATTACACTCCCAGATAATGTTATGGTAATTTATATGTTCATTTCCCGGGTTTTTCTTTCATCCAGGGATTTCCCACATCCCTATCCCTCAATATGGGTTATTTCACCCTGACATTCCTACATTTCTTCTATCCCCGTTCTCTGAATTAATTTTTTTAGAGACACATCTTATTGGTTTTATTCAACATTAATTCATTAAGTGATTTCTCACACCTATATCCCCTACGTATTAGGTGACTATCATACACTTGGTTTTTTCTGATTACCATTTGGCTCCACTTTTTTGGATAGTCCCAATCCACGATCTTGTCATATTTTTCATGTCCTATTGCATGTATTATGTATTCCGTGTATTATGTGATTATTAAATCCATGTTTTTCTAAGTTTATTTTTTGGGAATACACTGTATTGGGTAGGGGGCTGGCCCTATATTTTATTGTGTTGCTAGGAGGGGTATTCATTTGTGTATTGTTGTATTGGATGACAGGGCATGCTAGCACTTGTGGTTCTCCAAGTGCTAGCATGCCCTCCTTGGGCATGCTGATGATTG
>WWET01000537.1:386182-401309 GCA_011038615.1 Limnodynastes dumerilii | reverse complement strand
TTGGGCCGGATCCAGAACTACATCCGTCTTCCATAGACGGACGTAGTTCAATAAACAGTAGCTACTGCGCTTGCGTAGTAGCTATTGTACATAATCTGCGTTTCGTTTCGATATGTAGATCGCGTATATGCGGTCTAAAAGACTCTAAAAGACCGCATATACGCAATCTACGTATCGAAACGATACACAGATTACGTACAATAGCTACTACGCATGTAGCTATTGTAGTTCTGGATCTTCCCAAGGGTAGTATCGGTAGGCCCCATTTCTCTCTAGGCCTAGGGACAAAAGTCCTGGCATTTCCCCCCCCCCCCTAACTAAACTATTTCAATGTGGTTATGATTGTTAGCTGAGCTGATATGTACAGTTTGATATAACATTTAGATACAATACAGGTACACAGTACAGATCAGATACAGTATACATTAAAGCCTCAGTACAACTTGATAACACACTATAGGCCTTTATGCCTTGAACTCAATCTTTCTGCCTTGTATAACCCTGTGTATGTTTCCAAAAATATATACCCTCAGGCTACCAACACTAATGCCATTTTTCAACCAGGGTTTTCTGCTGGGTTTTTCACAAAAAAATTTGGGTCCCAGGTCTGCCCTGACATTGAGAATGGGCTCCGCATGGCTCCCGGGGAGGGACTTGTTTACTGTTGCATAGCTACACCTAATAGCTATAGCTATTAGGTGAGACCCGGGTTGAAAAACCCGTGTCAGCACCTTTTACATTGCCAATTACAGGGGTCCAACATGGGAAAAACCCTTCTTATTTTCCTGTGTACCAGGACCCCGGTACCTTTCAGATCACCACCAAAACCCGGGTTTTTAGTGGCGATCTGAAAGCGGTATAAATGTTCATATAAATGCAGCCATTATTCTATAAAGCATTGTATTAAGAAGTACTACTATTTTCCAGGACATTTACAACCAACAGATCATATAGTTGTTATATGCGATGACATCAGGTATAGCATTAATATATATATATATCACTTTCTATACAATAATGCATTTGTAAATATAAATTTGGATTTTCTAAAATCTAGAAGACTTCTAGTCAGTAATCCCATAGAAGGACTTTGGATTCATTTCTATGTCACTTATGAAGGTTTGGAAATAAAGGAACTGTTAAATAATCTAACATGCATTTTAGTTTCAGTAGTTTGCGTGTGTTTTATTATCACATTTCCTGCTAGGAGGATGCAGTACAGAAGTCATTGAGCATCAGCAGTATGTCCAATTCCCAACCTGAAGATGTGTCTCCAGGAAGCGCAACAAGGAAAAAAAGTGAGTGCAAAATCCAAAACCACGGGCCGTATGCAGACTACCGGACGTATAACATATACGTCCGGTGTTTAGCGTCTTTTCAGACCGCATTTACGCAATCTACGTAAGGAAAAGATACGTAGATAACGTAAAAACGCTAAACACCAGACGTATATGTTATGTTTCAGGTAGTCTGCATACGGCCCCACATTTGCAGAAAGACCCTGTGTTTATAGGTCTCCAGCGTGTTTCTTGTAGAAGTGAAATTATTTTACATTTTTATGTTTTTAGTACCACCGCGATTCTTGCCTATTTCTTCTACACCGCAGCCTGAGAGACGGCAAGCGCCACAGCGGAGGCACTCTATAGAAAAGGAGACTCCGACCAACGTGCGCCAGTTCCTGCCTCCAGCCAGGCAAAGCTCCAGGTCTTTGGTAAGCAAACCCCTCATTGGCTGGACAGCCCAGACAATTGGCAACTTCATTAACAGCCTGCTAATGGATAAGTTACATGGCGTTCTATGCACCGATTCCAGTAGTTTCAATCAGGAACACCTCCACCGAAAATACAGCTATGGAGCAGCAGGGAGCCTGCAGTATATCTTGTAGCAAAATGATAGTAACATTTTCATTCTGTATGTGGTGTCCGCTATTTTCCTGAACATAATGTCACCAGAACACTAATAAAAATAAACTTCCACATCCAGTATTCCTGTATGGAATCCATCCAATTTCCTGAAAGTGGGAGTCTTATCCTATTTCACTGCCACTGTAGCCATTGCTATCTTACTGACCATTTATGCCAAATTATCTCAGCTTACTTGTAAAGTCATTTGGTTAATTATTACATAAAAATATCTGTTAATGAGTTTCTAAAAAGCTATTAGTTGTTATGTACGTTAGACTTCTTACCTCTTTACTCTATTTGTATGTAACAATTAAAGGAAAACGCTGTATTTTTTTGGATAGAGAGGTCATTATTACTGTTTCCATTCAGAGGTCATACAACAGGGAGAAGTATATCTAAAAAATCCCTCCTTCACCGTAACATGCAGGATTGATGGGTTCTCATTTATTGAAAAGGGATCTGTCAACATAGTTCATATTTTGTTGCTATAAATTCATATTTTCTTGTTATAACTGTTCACATTATTCCTAATAGTCACATGGTTAAATGTGAAAATTTGTTCATAAATGTTTTACATTACCATACATCATCTTTGTGTTTAAGCTATAAAATTACAGCATTTCACACAGTGTCATATAATAATTGGGTTGTTTTACAATCAAATTCTAATGCCATAAAGACTGAAGGTAAAGATAATTTTGGTCTTTCTGACCAGTAACATCAGCATCATATTATATTATATGCTAATGTTATTATCAGTCATTACATGCAAAGCCGTAAACAAATTCTAATATGTGAATTGTATAATTAAACTAGCACATTTAAATAAACTTATGTAATGGTTATTATGGCTGTTTTTGCTAGTATACATGCTACATGCATATGAGCAGTTACTAGAATCTTTATTGTAGGAAGCGTCAATGTTAGAGCTGACTAAAGGAATGTTTGTTAAATGCTGCCCTCTAGTGATGAAAATGTAGAATTGTTGTAATCTATGATTTTATTCTCTGGACCATGAAACCATGGTATGTGAAGCACTGTCTGGTGGTATGCAGGGTTATAAGAAATTACACTATTCATAAGTATTTCTAGCAGAAGGTATATTTAATGAAAAATGGTGGGGGGCTGAATATTTATGAGTGGGTATGTGTCAAGCATGATCTTGTCACAAATATAAATATAAAAAGAGGGAACATAGTTCTGAGAAATACATAAAAGAGCTAAAAAGGTAATAAGGAGCTATGTAGCTGGACCATAGCAAGGGCTGAATTGAGTGATATAGTTAGACAGGAATGGAGAAGAGGTTAATGAGGATAGAATAGGATTGGACAGTGATACTTGACTTGATTCCATAGTGGGGAACTGGTACACGCTAAAAAAAAACAAAAAAACTTGAAAAAGAGAAATGCTGCTCTAGAGTGACATTTAGTTGTGTTCCTATGAAGAGCATGGTTATTTGGTTTTAGATGTCTTTATTGCTAAAGTTGACCTGGCTCTCTCATAATGAAGTTCAAATAGTCATTTTGCAACTGTTCATTGCTGGATGACTGTATCATCTCATAAGCTGCCTTGGAAAAGACTACGACTTCAACCAGTCATTTGGGAATGTTCCCTTCATTCTCCTCCCTGTTTATTATTCAGGTTCCTAGGATAACCAGTTTCTTTCCAAGAATGCCTTTTCGACCACCATTTCCTACCATACACACAGCTTCCTTTTTGGGCTCTCATCCTTTTGAAGCCGCCATTTTTGGGGCAGCAGGGGCTATGTTTTATCTGTTTGAGAAAGCTTATGCCAGCAGGTGGAGAGCCCCCCAGGTTTGCCTCTTACTTCAGTTTTTATCTGGAAATCGATATCTTCCTCTCCAGTTTCCTCCTAGGTTGGCGCGTCACTACAGCTGTGCCATGTGACCAGCTGCAGCCTCTGCATCACCTTTCTTACTGGAGATTAATCTGTGTGATTTTTTTTTTCTCTGTTTGAATCAATGAATGATTATGTATATTGCTAATTTTACAATCATACACATGACAGCAAACTTATCACGCAACATCATGGCTTATTTTTTTTAGTCTCATTTTAAGCCATGGATTTAATTGTCCTCAATCCTGTGTTTCTGGCATGAACTCTCCCTTGTAATCTTGCTAAAAGAAAACATATACAAAATGGTGTTGCATAAAGTTTGTTTTGTCCTTCTAAATTCGTATTTTGATCTGAAAGATAAACATTAGCATTTCACCAGTAACAGACAGCAGCGTGTGCACCCTGGTATCTAACAAATACTAAAAAGTACAATGATTAATTATAACTATTTTATTTAATTATGATGTTTAAATAATATTATTCAGCTTAAAAAGCTATGTCTAAGTCATATCTTCATTGTTTGATGTTAATTTACGTTTCCCAGGAAATATTTATAACATATGAGGCAGTATATTTATAATGGCAGTTTTGTTTATTAATACATAGTAGAAAACACAAGAGTTGAAAATTAGTTGCTGTTTATTATGGAATTAATCCCCTTTATTTTACAGCAACATCATTAATATACAATGTGCAGGTTACTAATATTTTCCTTGATGGCATCTTATTCATTATGCATATTTTATCTTGGGGAAACAAAAGTTGAAGAAATAGTTGTACAAATCTAAGATTTAGTCGCAAATGGATATTTTTAATCAGGAATAACATAACAATATGTTTTTTTTATTATCTCCCTTAATAAGGTATTTACATTATTTGAGTTAGTTAAAATGATTACATGTGCTAGCTTCTTCAAAGGCGCTCTTAAAGAACATTAAAGTATGTAAATAAAATCTACAAGTGTGACAGTAATAGTGTTGGTGCAAACCTAACGACTATTTCCTTAATCCCATTACATTTATTGTTTCTCCTGGAAGCAGGTAACTCCTGAAGTCATGGATTTACCCAAAGGGGTATGTTAGGCCTGAGTCATAGTATGCCATATGCAGACTATCCAGGGTGACCTTTTCATTGCTACATACTAAACTTCTATGGTACTGGATGGCTTTTAAGTATAAGGTGATTTAGCCTTTCCTCCACCATAAAAAAACGACTTAATACCCACCATGGTAGAATGTATAAATGCTAATGTTTTCCTGGTGTGCTAATTCAATATAAATGACAATTTCTATTTAAAGGTAGAACAGAGATGATAAAACAAAATTATGAGAGAAAGCAAGTAGATTTTGGCTTTGAAATAGCCATTTTGATCCCGTATCGACCCCTGTTCTGCCTTTAATGTAGATGCAAAATGATGATCCGCATGTGATGCCTTCTCTAGACCAGCAGGGGGCATTGTTATTCTGTGGCGAGTTTGGTGTTTCACATACTCTACCACAGCATAAAATCTCAGTTTCAGATTTGCTTACTAACACTTTTCTCCAAATGCTCTGCTCACATCAGACAAATTTGTGTCAACAAAATGTTGCATTTGGAATAATACTACTAATACCTTAAAATAAAGCTAGAAAAAAAAAAAGGTATCTGTTGTGCTGCAGAGACGCCACTGACAGTGTTACATTGTCCTGTCCTTCCAATGTACACTGTTCTATTTACATAAGATTTCTTTTACAGTGTCCAGTCAGAATTCCTGTATCTTTCTATCTTACTAACAGAGGTGCTTGGTTGATGGCCTTTATCGCTCTAGTAACTTAGTTGTGCCTTTGTAATGGAGATTGTTCCATTGCAGGAGGAGTTTTGCTACCCAGTAGAATGCCTAGCCCTCACCGTAGAGGAAGTTATGCACATACGTCAAGTGCTGGTGAAGGCAGAGTTGGAGAAATATCAGCAGTATAAAGATGTCTACAATGCCCTAAAGAAAGGAAAGGTAATTCTTATGACCCACAGAGGTAACATGGTTTCAACGTTTCTATCTGTCTTATCATCAGTATAGTTTGTGTGAAACAGTTGGATCTGGAGATGTATACATTCCAAATTAAATCAATATATTTGCCCTAATTATGGGTAAATGTCTTAAATGAACTGTTCAGGGCATAGTTGTGTGACCCTGGGTATTGCAGCACATGGAGCATGTCATACATAGGCTTATAGCCAAAAAATTATAATAAAAAAAAAAAAAAATTACAATATACAAACTAGACACAGCTAGGATATATGTAAACAAATATTGCCCGTTTTTACCTCTTTCTTTCATAATATGCTGATGTGACCTGCTTCTTATGTTGTGTTTTTACTTCTTAGCTTTGTTTATGTTGTCGAACAAAGAGGTTTTCCTTGTTCACTTGGTCTTACACGTGTCAGTTCTGTAAGCGGTAAGTATACATTTCCTATAGTGTATCCTTATAATTTAGTTATATCTTGTAATACAGCAAAGTGGATTTTGTGAAAAACAATGTATATTTACTGTTTGCGTTTTCTGAAGGATCCGTATAGTTTGTAGGAGGCCGATTTGTTGTTGCATTTATCTATGTTACTAATGTTTTTCCTGTGCTGTGTATTTACAGGCCTGTGTGCTCACAGTGTTGTAAAAAGGTAAGTTTAAAAAGATCTGGCTACATCTGACTACAGTAAGTCATTGTCTATCGGTGTAATTATTGGTCTTCTTTCGCAGATGAGATTACCTTCCAAGCCATATTCCACACTCCCCATCTTTTCCCTGGGACCTTCAACTTTACAGAGAGGGGATAGTTTCCTCAGACCTGAAAAGCCGTCCACCAGTCAGCGTCCCCAGAGGAGCTTACCTAAGTATGCAAAGGGATTTGTTTTATTTGATTTAGTTGCTGTGTATAGTCACAATACATAACCACAATATCTGTAATAACTGTGATAATGTAAACCTGGTAAAAAGCCTATCATATGTGAAATATCCCCAATCAGACAGTCTAGGAAGAAGCACACAGGGCATACACATGGCTCATATGCTAGAGTTAAGGATACAGTGGAGAAGGGGATTATGGAACTCAAAAAGAAGAGTAAAAGGATTTGTCCGCAATATAGTGTAGAGTAAAGAACATAGGTCCAGATTCACAGTTATGTAGTTTTCGTCTTATGTACGTTGTTTTAAGAATTGATCTACTACGCATGTGTACTAGCTTTACAAGCAAAAAAACACAAGCAATTTTAGGCGCTGGATAATGCCTACTTCAATTAACTGCAGCTTGGTGAAGGGGTTTGTGAAGCCCCGTACTGAAATTGGTAAAAAAGAAGAAACAAAAACAAAGTATAACCAGCACTGTTAAAGTAGGATAAATAATGAAAAATATATATTCTTTAACTCAAAGTATAAAAATATATATAAATATAATAATAATGTGTAATAGCTTATCTACGCTACCATTTCTGTATGTAGATTGCGTAAGCTCGGTCTTTAGATTGCACTTACGCAATGTACATACAGAAATGGTACGTAGATAGCGTAGATAAGCTACCACGTATGTGTAGTAGGTCAATTCTTAAAACAACGTACGTAAGACGAAAACTATGTAACTGTGAATCCGGACCATAGAGCCTGATACAGACTTAAGATACGCAAGCGTACCGAAGTTACGCACTAATAAGTATAATGCACTCCCCTCTTACATACATACCTTAACTGACTGAACTGACTTATGTGTTCAGAAACCTGCCTTAACTTTTCCTGCATATCTCTGGTTGTACATAATGCCTTGTCATACGGAAGTGCCTATCCCAGCCCATACTCTACAATTTATATGCCTCCTCCGCCCATAATGTGTATAATCGGCTTGCCTAGGGATGTCGCGCCCTATTGTATCGAGAAACTTACAATCAGAGTAACGTCCGGCGCATACATATGCAGCGTGTTCCCACTGTCATATATACGCATGCCGCATGCATAAATTGGCTGTCGTTATTAAGTCCGGATCAGGCCCATAATGAGTAAACTAATGATATACATTAATTGCTAAATGTCTGAGAGGAAAGCACATGTAAGTGTTGTGATGAAGAGCTTGTGTGTTTCGGAGATAAAATAAAAACTTCTGGATATCTGTGTCCTATTGTATAAAAGAGACGGCAATAGGAATGAGCCTGGCACAACCTAGAACAGATTTCTTATTATTGGTATAAAGTACATATAGATACTGTTACCTAGACATAAATAATGTGTTAACGGTAGCTGTATTTTAGTAGGAAACATTCTATTTATGCAATAAACATTTAAGAGAAATGAAAGGATGCAGTGGCTTATCTAGTTATTATGCTTGGATAAGAATGTGCTAGATATACCATTAACAATTCAGCCAGTGTTATTAAAAAAAAAACAAAAAAAACAAAACAACACATTTTTATTGTTGATTAAGGTAGAAACCATAATGAAAGTGATAGCTTTGTTGGTCTAGTGGAAAAATCACAATTCTTTTTACTTCATAGGTTGCCATCCAGGTCATCAAAGTCTGTAGATAAGTCAGATGATGAACTTCAGTTTCCAAAAGAGCTTATGGAAGACTGGAGCACTATGGAGGTGTGCGTGGATTGCAAAAAGTTCATCTCGGATATCATTAGCTCCAGTCGCCGCAGTCTGACGCTTGCTAACAAAAGGGCCCGGTTAAAAAGGAAGACGCAATCATTTTACTTGTCATCCACCGGGACATCTGAGTTCCGGCCTTCTGAGAGAACAATCAATGAGATATGACTCTTGTGCCTTTTTATCTTGTCTTATTTTCCTTTTAACCTGCTTCTGTGTAATGAATAATTGGGCTGATGTTATTTTCTACTTGCTCTAAAGCAGGCTGCAGAAACACACCAGATGCAGCATTTTCTTTGCACTGGAAGAATGCAACAATTGCCTTTTTTAAATCTGTCTGTTTGTGATGAAACTTTATTACATGGACTTACATGGACTAGAAAAGCCCATAAGGGTAGAGCTGGCACTGTTACCTCAAAGAAAATGGTACATATCCCCTTGTTCTGCTGAAAAGCACAGGCATATTGGGGGGATTGGGGTTTTTGTTTTTATTTTCATGTCTGCATTCATGTTTGTACTTTAATATTCATGATCTGAATTAGCTGTGGCCAAAATGACAATGAACGATATCTTGTTCAGATGATCTGTTACAGAGCAGTAGTATCTATACTAAGATATTGGAGCTTCAGGTATTTTGTTGTTAAATGCAGTAGGGTGCTAGTGACTTCTGTCCCCTGGTAGAATCCTAGATGTAACTAGCTAGGGAACCATAGCACTTGTATTTCTTCCCTCAGTGCCAAATTAAGTCTTCCTAGGCCAAATGTCATTGCGTTCCTTCATGTTTCCTCTACATGTTTTTAGATTCTAAGCACAGATGGTAATCAGCCTGTTTAATTCCATGTGCATTAATTAGGAGGTGTATTGGCAATATTTCATTGACTATGAAATGCCCACTGGTACTTCAGATTTGCATATTGGCTGCCAAACCACTCAATCATATCTGTTTTCCTAATGGGGATGGGACAAATGTAATCAAAAATGTGTAGATACTGTTTTGTTTTTTGTTTTTTTTTCTTAAATGGTTTGTTTCTTTGTTTTGCCACAGATAAGAAACTTTAGACTGTAGCAATACTGCAGAGCCTCCCCTGGTCTGTAAAGCCGAGGTTCACACAATTATTGGGCCGATCAAGTGATAATCTGACAATTAGGCCGATAACTGTATAGCTTCCGACTAATAATAGTATCAGTTGCTTTGCAAAGGACATGCAACCAATGCTCAGAGGGCTCAGAAGATCTGCCTGGGGATTGGGCATTGTGAAGATTAGTAGATGAAAAATTGCAGGTTCTGTATCCCTGGACACACTAGTTGTGGGTTCACTACAGAGTTCTCAGTCACAGAACAGAAAATACATTTTGTAAATACTTGTACTATATTTATTATTAATTGGGATGAGTTCTCATGACTGAAGACGAGGATTTGACGCTGGAGGAAAGGTGTATTTATATGTAAATTGACAGTAATATAATGTCTTTTTTGAGCAATCTGTTAGTCATGCTAGAAATTTTTTTGTTTTTATATTGGTTATATTTCATCCCTTTAAAACAAATATATTTTAGACATTTATTTTCTATGTGTAGAATCAGTGTAAACACCCTGTGGTGTAAGTTGTACTCATTTGTGACCAGCAGTTTTTTATTTTGTATTTTCTCCTGCTTGTTTACGATCAGGGGAAGTCTGCAAGTTGTGGAGACCATTTAACAATTCTTTTGGCACTCTAGCAGGCTATGCCTCACGACTGCTGTAGTGTAGATCCACCTAGAGTGCCAAAGGCTAATCTATGCCATTGTAGTGATTTTGGGCCTATGCTTAATGGAGAGGTTTTGAACATTGATAGGCTCTGTTTCTTGTTATGTCTTTACCTCCCTGTATTTCTCCAAAAGAACAGCCTGCAGCGCTTCCGTCAGGACAATAAAATGCCTTGAAATCTTAACTTTGTGTTTATTTCTTGAAATAGGGATGGATGTCATGAATAATCTTTAGTTATATTGTAAAATTGTCATAGTGAAAATGATAAATTGGGTGTCTACTTTCTGGAACACTGCCTGTTATATACATCTTACCATTGCCCCACATGTCTATTGAATGTAGACTTTTTTCCTGCATAAGTTCACTGAACTAAAGAAAATTGTAAATCTGCCCCAACAGTTATGCTCAACACTTATATGTATTGTTTCAATCTTTATTTCCAAATAAAAAAACAGTTAAAACACAGAAACTCAATAAAGGATGCAATATCTTATTTAAAAAAAGCAAGACCTCTAGACAGTATTTATATAATAAGTAGGTCAATATGTTAAAATTATTTAATAGAGTTCCATCAAAACATGAGTAATAATGCTTGACATGTCCTATAGGATTACATGTACCCTTTGTTGGGCAATGGTACTTGTTCTCTTTATTAATTACTGCAATAATAATTGCATATTTGGCCCATCTCTTTCTCATGCTGGAAACACAAAAATGGACCTAACAGGAAGTGTCCAGTCTGAACAGACGCTTAAATGACCAAGTTTGACAAAAACCAATCATGTGGAGCATAGGTCAAACCTTCAAAGTGTTTTCACATGGACTGAATAGAAATGAAAAAGCACTCACATGTCTTATATTTCACAAAAACTAAATGATGACAGAAAATAAAACAGATTTATTGTAAATTAATTGTTAGTATAATAGTATTGATGCAACAGGCTAAGAAGATGCTACAGACTAAACACATTGTCAGAGTTACCAGCAAATGGTATTGACATGCAATTGAGGTATTTATTAGGATTCCCTCTTACTCTATTTTAAAGAATGAAAGTTACAAGTGCATAGAATTGGTAATAACATGAGACACATCCTACATCCTATTCTTAAGAAATCGTATCTGTAAGTTACCATGCACTGGCACCCGCAATTGCAGGGATGCTTTCCAACTCCAGAAAGATGGTGGCTGATTAATGGGAAAGTAAGAGCTGCTCTTTTTATCACATTAATTCGTTTTAGCTCTTCCTGCTACTAGTTTCAAATGAATTTCTTTGCATCACTAATGCCCATTTTTAAATCATGTATTTATGTCATAAGGTTGGAGTTTTTTTGTTTTTGTTTTTGCCTTGGTTACAACAAAGCTTGGCTGAGCATTGTAAAATATGAACAGCACCATAATGATATCATTACAGTGTTTAAAAGCACAGGAAGGACAAACATTGGTTTTAATAAGTGTTCATACAACAAATAAATCTAAGCTGCCTGAAGATGTGAAAACCCCTTAAAGAACCTCTTTTGCCAGTAGCTACATAGGAAACCTCTAACAATTATCAATGCACCTTTATGTAATCATTTTACCATAGCAGTAGTACTGTGTAAACTATGCTTTTTTTTTTTTTTTTGCAATGTTTCTGTACAAAAATATGTAAAAATGATACAAAATGTAATGAAACATTTCTTCATACATAGTAGTAGTAGACCTTCATTTAAAAAAAAAAAAACATTAAAAAGGACTTAATGGTCACTGGCAATAATATCCAGTAAAAGAGAAAAGCATGGATATTCAGACAAAACTAATCTGTTTCAACAAAGATTATGATTGCTCTAGGTAATTTATTCTTCTATTTGTTTTAAGATTGATACAGTATTAAGCACTCTAATTCCTTAAACACAGCAGGGAGCCTGGGTAATAAAGTTCATTTGAAGTCGGCTACTTCTCAACATATGTAAGTGGGCTAAAGAGGTATTATTTCTTCTTACAGATAATCACATTTAAATCAAGTGACAACAATCTAGTATTACCACTCGTATTTGTTAGAAAAAATGTGTTAACCTTAAGTAAGAGGAACCTAGAGAAAATTAGAGGGGACTTTAACAGTTGTATGCATTTTATTTTAGTGATGTTATCAGCTGAATGTGTACCATAAAATAACAAGAAAAAGATAAAGGCCCGGATTCATAACACCGTATGTGTTGAACATACGGTCTTAAAATACCGGTACTAGCTACTACGCATGCGTAGTAACTATTTTACATAATCTACGTTTCGTTACGTTGATGGCGTATACGCAGCCTTTAAAGACCGCATATATGCAATCTACGTAACAAAACGATATGTAGATTACGTAAAATAGTTACCACGCATGCATATTAGCTACTATCGGTATTTAAAGCCCATATGTGCAACAGGTACATGTGAATTTGGGCTAAAAACTAAATTAATGTGAGGGAGGCACATTTTAAATGCCTTGTGTTTAAATTCAAATTATTTGGATTTCATATTCCAGTAAATAGGGCCTTATAAAATTACAAAAAACTAGGAATGTAGCTGTGTAAGATGTGGAAACATATAAGGGTATGACATCATAATGCAGTGCCTGAAAACAACTAAGGAGAGAAATCAGAAAGAGGATGCCTGAAAATACATGAACAAAAAAACAATTTACGATATCACAATGCTGCAAGCTTAAGAAAAAGTTGTCACAAAATTAACTTATTAATATGTATGTTGTTTAAGAACTTCCTACAAAACCAGCCTTCTATTAAACTTTTATCAGTAGGAGGCTGATTCAGAGTTGCAATTACACTTTTTTTTAGGTGCAAGTGTAGACCTGAGCAATACCATGTTGAATTGCAAGGGGAGGCAAATTAACATTCTGAAACCAGAACTAGAATTAAGAGGTGAAGCTTCTTAGCTCAACTCTAGTTTATAGAATAAACATAAAGATATGCAGTGTGTGAGTTCTATGTGTATAAGTAAAGTATTTTCCCTGCATGCAAAAGATTTTAAATGAATTAACACCCCTTACTTTACAAAATGGTTTAGCCAAGATGTAAACTTGCACCTAAAAAAAAGGTGTAAGTGCAACTCTGAATCAGTCCTCAGATCAGTAAGTTATCCTCCTATCAGGCTTTTTCTTAACTCAATTAGTTCTTCTGCCTCCCTCAATCCATACAGTTTTCCTTGTTACTTAATTTCAAATCTTGATCAGTTCTCTAGTCCCTTTAGTCATTTTTTTTTTTTTTCTCAAACAGTTCTTTCTCCAAGATTTCATAATTCAGTCTGTCCTTTCTTCACTCATTTATTTATTTTTTACTTCAAGCTGTTCTCTTTTCTATGTCATATTACATCTTATTCATTTCTCCTCCCCTCAGTCATTTCATATCTCAGTCTGTCTCCTCCTTTCTTCAATCATTTATTTATTTATTACTTCAAGCAGTTCTGTGTCCTACATCACAATAAATCCCAATCACTCCTCCCCTCAGTCACTTCATATTTCCTTCATCAGTTTATATCTTCTTTCTTTATCAGTTTATATCTCAGTGAGCTCTTTATAAAAAAAATGACATTGGTTTTTTGTCATAAGTCTTTTTAAAGCCATGATACATACAGTGTTAAGGTGATCAGAACTAAAGCAAGACCACTGTTTTTAAAGGATGTGTTCAGTAATATCACTATAAGCTGAAAAATATAAATTTTAAGTAAATATATCAAATATGGTGATTGTAAAATCAGGTATATTAACAAGACTCTTATATCCTTGTCTTTGTCACATTTAGCTTAGTATTTAATTTTTTAAGGTGCCCATGGGGAGTTGAAGCTTAAGATGTTCCTATGAGATATCTTAGTTTGGTTTTCAATTAGCAGCTTTGCATAAATTCAATAACCCCCTTTGGTCCCACCTCAAAGGTGTTGGTTTTATTTGTTTGTTGCTGTTTTGTTTTTAATAAGAATACTTGTGTCTTACCAATTATAAGAGTCTTTTCTCAATATCTCTGAAGGGAAGAAAGGACAACTTTCAAACACATCAGAAGCAGGGATTTACAGAGCAGACAAAGCTTAGAGGGGGCTTCCAAAGCCTCTCTTATATGCAATATGACCTTGGTGGCCATGTTGGTTTTAATTATAAACCAATAAAAGCAGCAAAAAAGACTAAGGAAAAATAGTAATTAACAAGACTATACTTTTTGGCTTTAACTGCAGTAATTGCACTAAATTAAACTGATTAATGTATTTTCAAAATCATATTGCATATTAATAAAAGAAAATCTAAACATGTATAGAGTGCATGTAAATCACCTTCCTGCTAAATAGAGCTGAGAGACAAAGGCAATTGAGAAAAAACAAGTACCTTTAACCAAAATTAAAGAGCTTGCTGACCTGCAAAGCATGCTGGGAGCTGCAATTTCAACAACAAAAGAAAATAAATAAGTTTTAAAAACATAGATTGTTTACTCTAATCCTGTACAATAAAAATACAGAATATTGCTAGTGTGAATAGGTATCCAGGGAAAAATATTATTCACTTATTTTTATGCTTGGATGAAGTGATTGGTACAAAATGGTGCTCATGTATTTGAAATTGTCATCTTTGTTGAAGATACTTTCTATATTTCTTGCTCATCCCTGATTCTGTGTAATCTGAAAGAGAATGGCTTAAATGTTTAATTGTTCACAATAAAAATGCATTTTGCTCATTCATACAGTTCCAGCATTTCAGCAGCTTTTATTATACTGTATAATTATGACAAAAAATACTTGACATTATACACTGCTCAAAAAAATAAAGGGAACACTTAAACAACACAATGTAACTACAAGTCAATCACACTTCTGTGTAATCAAACTGTCCACTTAGGAAGCAAGACTGATTTACAATCAATTTCACATGCTGTTGTGCAAATGGAATAGACAACAGTTGGAAATTATAGGCAATTAGCAAGACGCCCCCAATAAAGGAATGGTTCTGCAGGTGTTGACCACAGACCACTTCTCAGTTCCTATGCTTTTTGGC
>WWET01000537.1:363313-381076 GCA_011038615.1 Limnodynastes dumerilii | reverse complement strand
GTGTGCGCCGCCGTAAGTCGGTACAATCAATGGGAGTGTCATGGGCGTGAAAGTTTATACGCCCGGGCGATCATACGCTACGCTCACGGGCGCTCGCGGTCGTAGGTCTGGATCAGGCCCAGTAGACTTTACACTTATTAATTGTGCATATAGTCCAAAAGTCTGGAAGTGTGTGGTCATGGACTTATGAACAAACCTTAAAATAACTTTAGCTGTGCTTTATAGTGCAGAATTTGGTCGGGTATAGGATGACATAAAGTTAGACTGACCGCAATACACTCTTTAGACGAACATTAAAGGGTAGCGCTGATATGTTCAAACTTGAGATGAGAACTGGCCATTTTAAGTATTTTATGTTTTGTGTTTATTGTTTTAGTGCATCAATAAATGTGAATTTAATTTTAAATTACCAAGGATGTGTCTATCAGACATGTTCTAGCACAGATTTTCCTAGAGGAATACATATATATATCATACCTTCCTAGCATTTGATGAAATTGTGTTTGCCATTAATCCTTCCAAGTAACTACTTAGACTAACACCTTTTACTGTAATTATGGCTTCTTGGGTAAGTACTGTCCTGCAATGAGAAATAATTAGAAAATATATTTTAGAATTGTTAAAGTCAGAATAAATAAAACACGTAAAACATGAACGCACAGAATTTTAATTAATATTGTGTGATGTTAAAGCATTTGATCGTATATTTAGCAATCACATGTTCCGCTATCTAGAAGTAATATTTAAAGCTTCAGTGAGAACACATAAAGGGACTGATCCAGTGCTGCACTTACATCTTATTTTAGGTACAAGTATAGACCTGAGCAACCCTATGTTTGAACTGCAAGGGGAGGAAATTCACATTGTGAAAGCAGAAATACAACTGAGAGTTTCTTAGCTCAACTCTAGTTTACATATTAAACATATAGCTATGCAGTATTTAAGTTCTATGTGCAAGAGTTATTTCCCAGCATGCAAAAGATTTAAACTTAATTAACACCTTTTACTTTGCGAAAATGATTCAGTCAAACTGTACACTTACACCAGTATTATCCTTACTCTCAAATGCTGGATCAGCCCCAAAATGTTTATGTGGGTAGAGTTAATGACAGATAAATGAGGGCACAGTCAGTAATACCCCTTTCACACCAAAATCCCGGGTTTTACATGGGATAATGAACACTGGTTTAACCAGTATTGAAGCCATTCACACAGCACCTTTCCCCCCGGGTAAATCCCTGGTTGTTGCCTTTCACACTGGACCTGTGTCTACATAGGCAGAGTGATTCCCATCCCCCAATTTACATACTTTTAATGGAACCCGGGTTGAATAACCCAGGAACACCCTTTTACACTGTAGGGTATCTGGATTCCACCCAGGAATAAACATGGTAGCGACCAGGGTCGTGACCCAAAGCTCACAACCCGGGTTGAACCATTCACACAGACACCCGACCAGGGTTATTCCCGTTTCCATGCCTTGGTGTGAAAGGGGTATTAGTTACCAAGAAGGATAGTCCCAAGGAAGAAACCAAAAATCTCACCTATAAAGCATCATGTTGTTAGGATGTCCCAATAACATGATGCTTTTATCCAACTGTGATATCATTTACTACCTGTACCTATTTGAATAAAATGGCCAGCTCTGTCTGTTGAAGGACAAAGTATTCTCATTGAAGCTCATATATATATGCTGGTTTTTGCAGATTTTTTGATTCTCCTTAGTTTTGGGGATGTTTTTAAATCTTATTCTGAACATATCTCTGGAACACATCTTTGCTATATACTTTTAATATATTTTAGAAAGCAATGCTTACTGTTTAAAAAGAATTACTAGTAATTACTAGTTATACAAAGTAAGGGGATAATTTTGAAGTGCTGTTTGCCATACAAGGTAGTGCACTGCTGGTGATTTTGTGTAAAAAAACTACAGTGACTGACTACAGATTTTGCAAAGCCACACTCTATTAAATTCACCCTAAACATTTTTAGATTTTTAAACATCAAGGTTCAGACTTACTAAGCTGTGGGTTTTGAAAGAGTGGAGAGTTTGGCCATAGCAACCAATCAGATTCTATCTGATATCCTCTAGAATGCAAAAGTTAAATAAGATCTAGAATCTGATTGGTTGCTATGGGCAAACTCTCCACTCTTGCAAACCCACAGCTTTGTAAATCTGGACATAAATGTCTTCCTTCATCTATTAAATGATATCTGTCAATAATGAAAATATTATGGTGTTATTTTTATCACAGATTTTGTCAGTCTTCTTCTACCACATTCTGGACGACTTGAAGTACTATAACAGGATGTCCAGGAAAGATGAAATACCCAAAGTGTGTTATTTAATTATAGAATAAAAAAATGCTTAATTGTTATTCACGATGATGATATTTTATCCCACTTACTCTTCAGGGTTTTCATGATGAGGAGTGTAAACCAATCTTTCGTCAACAGACACCAAATTTGTCAGTGAAATCTTAAATAAATACAAAGAAAAATAATTAACATAGAATACATATGTATAGTAACCATTAAGGGCCTGATTCCCAGATAAGTTTGAAAGAAGTATATGTAGATTTGCAAATAAACGCACCTCCCATGGCACTCCCATTAATCTTACGTATATTTAACTGTCCGTGCACATGTTTGAGTGGATTTTGTTAAAGTATGTGTGGACCTAGCAAACCCAGCCCATACTGCCCTATTTAAGGGCTACATTTACTATTAACAGTACTCTGAGCGCTGTAAGTAACCAAGACTCGCTGTCCCTCACATTTACAAATACTTAGCCCTCCAGCAAGGTCCTGCAAAGGTCTTCGGGACTGACGCCCGAGGTACTCAGTTCTGTTCGGAGACGAAAATTTGCTACAGTACGCATGCGCCGGGACTTTAAACTTCAGTGATAGAGATGCGGCACGCTGGAAAGGTAAGTTGAACACTTTCTTTACCTTTTTTCTTCATTTATATACTTCACATATATACTTAAACGTATCAAATGATTAAAAAAAAAAATTAATGAAAAATAATAGTTAATATTTAAATGATTTTTATTGACATGCCAGCTGTATGTTCCAATGGTCTCCCTATACATACCCGCCTTTCCTCTTCCTAATAACTGCTATTAAGGGAAGGAAAAGGGGGGTATATGGGGAGATCGCTGGAATACTTTTCTGCAGATGGCGTTATATATAGTATCAACAAGGATTGTTAAAATCCGAGACGACGCTTAGTAAATATAACGATAAGACAGCCTGCATTCATCAGAGCGGGCCAGCGATGGGGGGTGCTAAAGCTAATGATCGCCATGCGATCACTGCATTGTAAATGGCGCTACGATTTTCAAGTGAAAACTGTTTTTATCTTTTGAAAACGGAGGCATCGCCATTTTGTAAATGGAGTCCTGTAGTGGCTCGCACCTTCCTCCGGATCTCATTAGGCACAGAGTTTAACTCCATGAATAACAATTGGATCGACTGAATAAATGACATCCCACAGGAACAACCATCTCGCTCGTATTGCCAATTTTTGTCTTCTATCCTAATAACACTTTTAGTAAATATGTGCCTCATATAAATAACTCTGACTTTAATTTTGTAGTACATATATATCATACAGATTTGAAATGTTGAAATGTTTGATGACCAATAACCTAGGAATGACAGTATTCAAGTACCACTGAGAACACTGAAAAGTCAACAATGGTTTTCATGTATCTCTAGCTCTCAGATATTTATGCCAGTACTGAAAACAGCCATCACTTCTAAAATGTCTGAGTCCCAGCACAATAACTTTCAGTAGTGTAAAGGTCAAATGTATAATTTTGTATGAAGGTGAAAGTTGTAGTCAGTTTTGGGGTGCCAGCCTTTATTACATTTACTTGTGCAAGTCCTACATTTAAAAGGCTCTTTTGCCTTATATTAAATATGTTATATAGATGTACAACCTGTGACCTCCAAGTGTCAGCCAGGAAGTCAATATATAATGGGATCTTCATATAATACACAAAGAGGATGTCATCCGAACGTAATGTCCTATATGACCATTTCTCTGTTATACATCCTTATCGTTAAATAAAATAAACAAGTTTACTTGTATGGGGTTATAAGTCACCTTTATTTTGAACCAAAAAAAAGTGAAAAAATCACGGCAGATAATCACAGATACACTTCACCTGTCGTTTTTTGTTAGCGTGTTTAACCATGGTTTCTATACTGTAGTTTATCAGATATAAACATAACCAAAAGGGCTACATGGATTATGTCAATAATATAATAATAATGTTGCTTTGATAAAGGATTCATCTGGCAGCTGAATGAACAATGAGCATGATAATCCTTTTATGGGATCTAAACACAGTAAATGTTACTATGCCATGAATTATTTAAAACATGGACACTATAATTAGTGGTGTGTTTCCTGGGCAGTAATTTTCCTATATATAAGACATTGGAGTACAGTCTCTGTGAACACTTAGGGGCTGATCCAGTGTTAGGGGTAACTGCACAAATGAAAAACCTAGTTGCAATTTACAGGGTCCACTTAAAAAATGTTTGCATGCAGGAAAAACACGCTTTTGCTTATAGCATACAAAAACTAAACAGCTTTATTTTTAGACTCTTAGGGGTCTAGTTAGAAAGGTGAGAAAAAGCTGGAATCTGAATAAAACACCTATTTCCAGCTCTCTCTCTCTCTCTCTCTCTCTCTCCTTCTCTCCCTCTCTCTCCCTCTCCCTCTCCCTCTCCCCAGGTGCTGGAGGAATCACCGGATTTACCAGCACTGGGCTCAGCTTTTCCCAGTCCTGCTGTCTCCATCTTTCTCAACCAAAATAACAGGTTTGCAAAATGCAACAAGCGTCTCCTTTCCACCTTTTCCTATAGGATTCTGACGATGGGGATCCTATTGTAAAAGGCAGGCCTTACGTGCCTCAGCGATGCCCTAGTGGGCAGTTGCCGGATCTTTCTGCCGCATTGTCAGGACCTCTTCCTTGGAGAGGAATCATAAGGATTGTGACAGCTCTGAAGTAGAAACTCTGTCACAGCAAAGTAAGCTTGTTATATAGCTGAATTTCTGCCTGTAGGATCATCACAATGGCTAATGACCCTACAGTCCATAGAATTTCAATATTTTGACTCAAAAAATCACTTGATACAGTAATGTAGTTTTATCAAGTAGTGGATTTTCTCCTTTTTTTTGCTATTTCTACACAGGAACACATTATACTGAGAACTAATAGAGTTAATACAAAGTGTAAACAACAGATATAAATACTGTAACACCTGTAAATATAAGTGAATGAAAAGCAATCAGCAATAAAATGCAAGTAATATGGAGTTATGTTGGCCACAAACAGGGTAAATATTGGACTCACATTTGTTGAACATAATACCATTTTCTTTTCTACTGGATCCACTACTGAATGTTCCTTAATATAAGTCAATGTTCTGCTCGTCCCAAGTATCTGAAATGAATAATACATTACGTTATAGCCATGGCCAGAGTTAACATTTGGTGATTACTCACATTTCATGATATCAGCTTGCTTAAAGCCAAAATCCTGCATAGAATGTTCATTTATTTTCTTTAAATAGCATTAAGTCCTCTCTGGATGTCTCGAAATATGTCCTTTGAGGTAGTGTACATAGAGTATACATTGCAGTACAAAGAGCAGACAGGTATCAGAGGGGGTTCAAAGCCTCAATGCTCACTATGTGATTTGCCAAGTGTCTGTGAATGCCATTGTTGTCACTATACTGATTTAAAAATTATTGATGGGAGTCTAAAGAGACAAGCTTAGCGCTAATGGGCCTGATTCAGAATGCCATTGTTGTCACTATACTGATTTTTTTTTATTTTTTTTTTTTTATTAAGGTTCAGAAAAAGAACAGAAACAATGCACATTAGTACAGTACAATATTGCTGCTTGTAGAGAAAACAAAGTCTGGTCCTACAGACATTACATATTAATCATGTGAAACAGTGTTTACAGTCCAATATACCTTTTTTAACATTACAAGGGGAAGAGAAGTTTGTCCTCGGCCTGGGAATCTCACGACCTTTCTATAAGATCATATGTTATCTTCAGATTCTTCTAATAAGATAGGCGGGTCCCCCTGAAACATACGTGTTTCATACCATCCTGTCTGGTGGAAACAATTATGTATATTTTCCCTGATTGACGGAGAAAGGGTGTCTATGTAATTTTCCCATCTTACAAAAAACTGTTCCGTGTGCTTCACCTTATGAAGGGAGGCCTCCAACCAGTCCATCCGAAATACAAAATATAATTTTGAGCGGAAAAGGGCCATTGTAGGGGATTCACATTTGATCCACATTTGTAAAATACATTTTTTAGCAACTGCTGATAATATCAATAGCAGTTGTTTATTTGTTCTGCTGCATTTGATGGCTGGATCCAGTATACCCAGGACGGCCCAGAGTGAGCTAAGCGGCATATAGTTAAATAGGTGGGTGGCGATAAATAATTGAACTTTTCTCCAAAAACTTTTGATTATAGGGCATTCCCATATACAATGAAGAAAAGAGGCTTCCGGGTGATGGCACTTAGGGCAACCCCCCGAGTCTATCAAGCCCGCAGAATGACTTCTGCTAGGGGAAAAATAGCCTCTATGGAAAAGATTGTAAAACATTTCCCTGTATACGCTAGCCTTCATTGTGTCACATGAGAAGGTTAAGGCCTTATAAAGTTGTTCTTCTGTAAGATCCGGAAAAACTACCAGCCATGATAATATACCCGGTTTTATCGCATCCTAAGTACACTATAAATTATGGAAATCGCATTTTTCATTTCCAACGGTTTTTTTAATAATTTGTCCAGATCATTAGTCCAATCTTTCTGGGTAAAGTCTAAGACTACCGAGGCAGCATAATGAGTCGCCTGGAATATGCCAAAGATGTGTGTAATAGGAAGTGTAGCATTCTCCCTGCATGCATAGAATAAAATTAACTTGACTCCCCCTGAAATCAACATGGTTTTGCCCAGGTGTAACTTTAAGTTCTTATTTTCAGCCTCTGAATCAGGCCCAATATTACCATCAACATTACTAGGTACATAAAGGGTCAAGCAGGTGCATATCTATACATCTGAAGCAGTTATAATTGCCTATACTGAACATTGTAATAGGATGCCCCTCCTGATCACAATCCGGTCCCTATTTCAGGTTTGGAAAGTGTTAGTCCTCTTAGGTCTGTGTGGGGGATGGGTTGTCCCGATGGAGGAGCACAGATACCTGCACATATACACAACCACAACATAGACAAATGTCCTTGGTAAAAGCCCTTGGTAAAATGTTCATCAGGCTCAATATTAAGTATGTTAAAGAGGGGAAAAGGAATACAAGCTTTTCTCCAGAAATGTTTTGGAAATGGTGTAGAGAAAGGAGACACACTAATGGCATGGCTAACAATGGTAAAGGCAATAAGAAATCCATACAGCCACCTACTCATATCGGTCCGGATTCACAGTTACGCGGTTTTCGCCTTATGTACGTTGTTTTAAGAATTGGGCTACTACGCATGCTTAGTAGCTTATCTACGCTATCTACGTACCATTTCTGTACTGTGAATCCGGACCATCAGGTGCTGAAACAAAACAAAATATTTATTTTACGTATTTGTTTAAAGAATATTCTCTAAAGAAGGTTTTTTTTAATACAATTCCTGCATACACGTAAGTTTTTATACACCTTTGATTGATGATGAGCCAAGAATTTCCTCATGACAACAATGATGGTGATTCACCTCATGAGTCTCAAGCCGTTGTACAACACATAAAACCATACAGTTAGAGCAAAGTACAAGGCATGCTGGAAACTGGGTACTTACTGCCCTCACAATGCTTGGCAGCCGCCACTCTGTGCTGAGGAGGCGATGACTATGCAGTCTTCCTTGGGTATCCAGACTCCGGTCAACAACATCAACTCCTACCACACAAGGGTTCATAGGATTAGGGTATTTCCTCATGGCTGCCTTAATGACTGTATCCCATGGATGACTATTAGAGGAACAACAAAAAATAAACAAAAAAAGTATTACAATATTTATCAAACATTGTGCAATCAAATAAAAACAAGTAATGTATCAGGTTAGGAGGGTACCATTTTTCAAAAGAAAAGGTGTAATAGAACACGAGGGCATGGATATAAACTGGAGGGTGGTAGATTCAAAGCAAATGTGTGGAAAAATGACTTCACTGAAAGGGTGATAGATAAATGGAATATTCTCCCATCTGAAGTGGTTGAGGCCAATACAGAAGAACAATTTAAACATGATTGGGATAAATATAAGGGTATCCTAAATTGTAAACCAAATTGAGGGTAAATAGGGTCTAGGGTCAGTATAGTTTTGAATAGGCTAGATGGGCCATGTGGCTCTTATCTGCTGTCACTTTCTATATTTCTATGTAGGTTTTCCAGGTGTTTGCAGTAATATATTTGCAAACCAGGAATATCTTGTTAATGTAACGGTACATATGAATGGGTCTATGATTTGTTGCTCCTGTAGGAAAAAGTAACTGTAGCTGTCAAAACTTCAATATTTATACTAGGTGGCAGCAGAGGATAAAAAGCAGCTGGTGCATAACAATCTTCTATCTGTACTGTGCTATGTCCACATTATGCATTTAATGCAGGGATCTATCAGTCCTACAGCAACAAGTGCTTGACAATTGTTTTCCAATGTATTCAATGATAAATAACTGTTATGGCTGTTTCCAACTAGAAGAAATTGAATATGCAGCTGTAATCAGACTTACAAAGGATGTCTAAACCTGGAACTACCATTCAAATGTAATTGAAAAAAAAAACCCCAAAACATTCTTTTCCAGTTACATTGTTGCAGCCCATACACAGTGTATAAAAGAATCTCTGATGTCAGCTGTTTTATATTCAGCACACAGCAACATTGAGAACAGACAATACTTGTTCCAAAGAAATTTATACACCAGCAGATAACAGGCAATAAATTCAAATGAGGAACTTCCATAGGAAAGTCCTATCTTTAGTCTCTGCTGTGTACATTAGATGATCATTCAATTTGCAACCCCAGAAGCAGAAACCAGAAACACAGAATCTATTGAAATATCACATTCACTTTACTTGATGGTGAAGGGCAGCGAGTGTATAGATGGAAAAAGAGATATACTAAATAGAGCTACACTAAAAGAAATGATCAGCAAATCCATAGTGCATTGGAAAGTTTTTATTGGAATGGAAAGAACACACTTAAAATAGTTTTAGATGCACTGAGAAGAAAAGTCACTGTGGAATTACAACCCTGATTCTGCTTTTCACAGTAATAAACCAAGAGAGATGGTGGAGAAAGCTGCTTATTGCCTTCCAGCTGCTCCCCTATTAACCCCCTTTTCCAGCCATGTGAATATACTTTCAAATCTCTACAAGATTTGCCAGATTATCTAAATTTGTAATAATAAGCAGTCAAACTATTAGTGTATTCCTGCCATTTAGCATCTAAGGCAGGAGTCAACTATGTTATGATGAAATATCTGATCATTTGCACTAGAGATGTCAAATCACAAGAGATGCATACAAAGTAAACATCATATTAATTACAACAAATCAGTAATGTACACCCCATTTCATTATTTTATCTTCATTATCATCATCATCATCATTTCCTTATGTGCAACATTGGTGCATATTCCATCTAAGAAAGTTTATGAGAGCAATGTTTTCTCTATATACCCTATCAGTGACTAACTCCTCTATCCTTCCTCTGAAATCACTTATAACAATGACAGGGAGTCCAACAAAATGTCATTGAAGTAGGCAGCATGTATGAATTTTTAATGCAAAAAAACAAAGAGACTTTAAAAAGAATAGCTCATGTCACTATAGGAACATAGGAAAGTCAGACAATGATCCCCATAGAAACACTGATCTTACTGGATACAAAAAAGGCAACTGGCTCAAGGAATACATATGATTGGTGGCTGTGATCTCTGATCCCTGAGGTCAGTGCTTACAGAAAAAAACATCAGAGAGGAGAAGAAATATAGATAAACAAGTCAAACAGATTAAAAAAACAAAATAGTACACATGATAATTACTACACTATGAAATATTGATGAATGAAAACATTTTGTCCAGTGTATTTATAAATGATATAATTGTAATATACAAAAGCTTGTTCTATATATAATTTGAAAATAAGCAACATAAAAGAATAAGCAAATTCTCTTATTACAATTCAGTCTACAGATAACATATGGTCATGCGATAAAGGACAAGATCCAGAGTGTAAAAACAAGAGGAAAACAGGTGGAAAAGTACACCTGGGGGAAACCATGTTGGATTTCATGGAAGGCAAATTTCCTTTGTTACAAATTACAATTGACTTGTGACGTCACTTAGACCAAGTCCTAATAATAGTTTCAAAATGTAAAGCTGGTCAGTGCTTTGGTTTGCCGCCTCTAATGGCCCTTTTACGACAAGGTTGGTTTTGCCTACGATTTTGTGACAAGGGACCCAAAGCGAGTTCCTGCCGTATGCAATTTTTAGAAAATCCCCAGCACGAATCTCCAGCGGAGACGGGTGAGTATTTCCCCAACCCTAACCCTTATCCTAATACTCACCCTAACCCTCCCCTTTCATTACCCTAACCCTCTCTTCCCAGCAGCCTAACTCCAAGTCACCTTTGTAAGCTCTATCCCCTCCCTGCAGCCTAACCCTAAGACTTCCCTTCTATGCTGGATCCCCTCCCCACAGCCTAAGTCTACTAACCTCTCAGGTGTCACGTCGTGTACCGTTGCGAGTCGCCGCTGCGATGGCTGTCATTATGAAGTAGTGAAAGCGGAAGTTGCTTTTGCTGTCTCTAGTTTGATAGACAGTCGTTTTAGAATTTTTTTTAGGAATGGGTGAGTATGCGATTCATTGAGCCAGGACCATGGCGTGGACGAGCCACCTTCCCTGATAGAGAGAGTCATAGGGCCAGATTTGCTCATTTGTGGAAAAGGAAAAGTGGAGATGTTGCCCATAGCAACCAATCATATTCTAGCTCTCACTTTCCCATTACATACTATAAAATGTCAGCTGGAATCTGATTGGTTACTGTGGGTCACATCTCCTTTCCTTTTCCCGCAGCTTAGTAAATCTGGCCCATGGCTGGGACATATGCTACATAGGAGGTTCAAAGCATTACGTATTTTGCTTTTAAGAAGTTTTCTTTTATAAATATTGCCTCCAAAATTTTAAACCAATTGTGCTATTGCACTCTCCCCCATGTCACATACACGCCTGTGATTTATTTTGTATGGAAAAGGTACCAGAATGCACTACAAATTATTAATTCAACCAGTTTCAGTCACTATTGCAAGCATAACAAATACAACAATGATGTGTATCATTGCTGAAAGATGCTATGTCAAAGAGGTTACCATGCCAACAGTTATACATTTGACAAAGTACCCCTAAAAATAGTATAGTAATACTCTGTGTTGCTATCACTTCTCCTGGCTCTAGCTGTCAGGTGTCGAGTTAACGACTCTTCAGATAGAAGAATGCCAATCAGTTGAGTAACTGCTGGCATTCTAAACATTGCGATTACATTCAGTACAACAGTTCTTAATATGCCCTACAGATAATTATTAGTCGTGGCTGCTAAAAAAGTGGAGGTTCTGAGTGCCGCTACAAAAATAAAGCACTGCCTGCATATTTAAAGCCATTTGTTTAAGAGCCTTAAAGAGAATACTGATAGAAGTGTACACTGCTTAAGAGCAGGGGGCTGGATCCAGACTTAAGAAGGAGCTTGAAATTAAGGACCTGATTCACACTTAAGAACGCGATAGGTTCCTAAATATACGCAATTAATAGCAATGAAACTCCCTCGGCATGCCCCCGGCTTTCAGGTTCTTATGTAACTTACGAGTTCCATAGGGCTCCCTTACCTGTAGGTTCGCATTTCAATGTGTAAGGATAGTACTTAGGAACTTAACTGCATAACCACGCCTTCTTTTGCCCATTTAAAAGCCTCCCTCCACCCAAATCTTCTATCTGCCTAGGTACTTATTCATAGAACACCCATTCTTGCGTATGTTACTAAAAACATAGAGATTTTAGGTTCTTAGGGCTGGATCCAGACCTTCCCCCTACAATCAACATGGTTTAGCCCAGGTGTAACTAGGTTCAAGCACTTAACTAAGTCTGGATCCAGACCTTGGTGTATAAGTACGGAATTTGCGTTCTTAAGTCCTACGTTAATAGCGTAGAAAAGTTACTAAGCATGCTCAGTGCATCCGTTCGTAAATATTTGCACCTAATTCATAAGAATTCTTAAGTGTGAATCAGGTCCTAAGAGAGAAAAGTTACTCCTGGAATACAAGTAACTTGACTCCCCCTGAAATCAACATGGTTTTGCCAAGGTGTAACCTTCTTCTCTTAATTTCAAGCTCCTTCTTAAGTCCGGATCCAGCCCAGGGGGATTCGCCGCTGTGAAAGTGCTATTTTAGAAATAGAGACAGTCAACAGCTAATTTTCAGCTTTCTCTATTTCAAAAATAGTGCTACTGTGATTTTTTAATGAATGGGTAAGTATGCTGATTGACATACTTACCCATTATTCATTCAGAAACGCCGCCTACCAGACCCATCCTACCAGCTGCAGGTGAGTAGATCCGTTGATTGTTTCTCCTCTGCGAAGATAAAGGGCCGTTCGAGGCAGCGACCTACACCCACTTAAGAGGTGTTATAAATATATGTAAATATATTTGTACTTATTGTTATAGTTAGTATTGTTCTAATCAACAGTTGAGGTTTATATTTATTCCCTAAAACTTATAGTCATGCCAGCAAATACACTGTCCTACTGAATAAAGAATGACTGACATAAGAATAATTTAACTTACTTACAGCAACTTGTTTGAAGGCACATTATAAACCATTTGCATAGCATACACAGCAGTCTTTATCATAATAAAGTCTTTGGTGGTTTAGAACAGTGCTCCTCAACCTTTTCTCACTCTCGGCACACCTAAGCGTTTCCCAGAATTCCGCGACACACCAAAAGCAAATATACAAAAAAAATTGGAATTACAAAGTACATTATTTATAACTAATTATAACTAATTTAACTATGTTAGCCAGTAGTCCCCATTAATGTATTCTGCAGTCTCCACAGTATTCCCTTATTTTCTTAGGCAAGGTCTTCCAGTGCTTTTTCTCCTGTTGGAGGCACTGCACCGTGGCACACTTGGAAACATCCCGTGGCACACTGGTTGAGGAGCACTGATTTAGAATATCCTAATAATTTACCCTGGGAAGGTACATTTTGCAACATACTATTGTTATTTTTGCATTACAATAATAAAAGTTAATTGATATTTAACATTAGAGGTTAGCAAACAAGATTTAATATGAGAAGTTCACATTAAGTATTAAATTTTTCCTGCAGGTAACATACTTTGGGACTGATCCAGAGTTTGGGATTAACATCAATACCATGGTCCTGATCCAGAGTCCTGCACGCTTTCCGTGCATGCAGGAGTCTGTAATTCTGTGAGAAAGAGGGGAGTGCACACCCCGTCACTCCCCTCTGTCGTGCGCTTGCAGTAAGTCAGACGTGCGGATCAGCGGTCCGTACGACTTTAGCGGGTGGAAGGGAAGCACACCCCATTTCCTAGGGTTACTAGGGCATGCACCCTCCAGATAGGTCAGGTGACTAATTATTATTATTTGCATGTAGGCAAAATTCATTTGTTTTAATTATAGTACACATATACTGGACAGCTTTATTAATAAACTGTAATTTAGAGTTGAGGAGGGAAACATTACTTCTCCACTCTAATTTTTTCTGTATGGTTTAAATTTGTCTCCCCAGCAGCACAACATGGTTTTACTTATGTATACATTTATACCTATTTTTACTGTTCTTAGCATTGAAACAGCCATTTATGTTCATTAACTGAAAATATGTAAGGGAATTCTTAGTAGAATGAATAAATGAATGAATGAATGAATGAATAAATGAATGAATGAATACATTAATGAATAAATTATTGATTGAATGAAGAATTATTTATTTCTTATAAAATTACATTACATGTTCCCTTTTGTTCTTCTGTGTGACGATTTAGATGTATGGAAGCATTCTTTATATTTTCACTGTAAATTATTAGTCATGGGTAACTGTAATGGATGACGCTTATAGAAGCCACAATGATCACACACACACACACACACATATACAGTATATGAATACTATATGTTATAAAAGAATATAACATATGCTCATATCACAGCCATCATTAAAATACAAATCATGAATACTTAGACATGGTGATTTAGATTTCTTACACAATTAAAGACAATGTAGCAATTTCTTCGTCTATAATATGCATTATACAGAACTGATATTACATATGGTGATATAACTTAAACCAACAGTTACTCTCCAAAGACATCTATTGTCTAGCTGTGTCCAGATGGTAAGACGTGTGCATGCATTAGATGCCAGAGCTCAGAGCCACCTGCAGTGGATGGGCAGTGGGAAATAAATGGTAAGACAATGTATGCACCTGAACACATGCTCCGAGCTCCAGATCTTCATGTCTCCTGGCGATGCTGTGTATAGATGTCAGTATACTATGGAGGTTGTCATCGGTATGGACTGGCCTCTCAGCTGGCAGAACGTTGTGAGGATGCAATGATAACCCCGCATATCTGCATGGAGAGGGGATCGGCCAGGATCACCGGCTAGCAGTGCAGTGTGTGCAGTAGTGAAGGTTGTATCCCCGGTTCTGCTGCTCCCTGGGTACCGGCCCCCTCCCCCCTCCCTCTAGCAGAACATGTGACCAAGGCTCAGTGCACGGAAAGGAGTACCACAGGATGGATGCTCCATACATTTCTTCCCTTACTACAGCTCAGTCTGGGGGATAGGTGCAGTGCAAAGCAGCTGAAAATTGTGCTGCAGAGTAAATAGAGGCGTTAGCTTCACATGTAAATGTACTGATTATAAATGGAGTATGAATTAATACGTGAAATAAAGAAAAAATGTCTTCCATCTGATATGGCCAGTGTCCAGGTAGATTGGAAGAACTACAAGGACCTCAATTATATTGTTGAGTTTTTTGTTTGATACTTTGATAATTAAAAATTAAGTTGTCATATTATAGGTTATTTTTTTTTATTATTTCTTTAAAAAATGTTTTTGAGATCAGATATCCTTTATAAACATAAATGAATCCTCAAACGTGAATGTTTTATAGGTTAGTGATCCAGAGCAGTGCTTACATCTTTTTAAAGGGCAAAACGGTGGACCGAATCCAGATCTCCGTACATTAGGCTACTTACACAAGCCTCTTGCATAAGTAAGCCTAACTGTAATATCTGCCAGATGCTATGCTGAGGATCTCCTGGCATTCCGTATGCTAGGACATCCAGACGATAGGGCAGCCCATTCCTCCCGCTCGTCTAAACTCCGCAAGATGGTCGTGTAAATTTTACATTTAGAGCAGGCTTAAAGACTTTTGTGCGGATTGGCGGTCATGTGGACGGTAGAGTAAAGGTTGGCCTATTGCAGTAATTCATAGAGATGCCCCTTCATTCTGCAGGACCGCAATGTCTTGCGATAGAAGGGGCATCTTCGTCAGAGCTTCATTTGTTAACGAAGATCCGACGATGCTGTTAAAGTGCCGTACATGTGCCGCACACTCTTTGCGCATGCGCAGGAAGTGGCATAAGGAATCAAGCCGATTCCTTCATGCTTTTTTTTATTCCTTTGCGAACTCCCTGAACCAACTATGCCCCCCCCCCCTTGATCCACTGAAGCACCAATGAAAAGAGAAAGAAGATTCAGAAAATATATAAAATTTATATACATATGTCTGAATCTTCTTTCTCTTTTGATCAGTGGATCAAGGGGGTGGGGGGAACATTGGTGGTTCAGAGAGTTTGCAAAGGAATAAATAAAGAAGCATGAAGGAATCAGCATGATTCCTTATGCCACTTACACCTCTTGTGGACCAGTCAGGGGTGGAATAAAGTTGTCTATCGCTGGGAGTGAATGAAAACTCCCTGCAGACAGCTCATAACGCCAGCCTGAGCGATGCAGGATTTCTAAATAGGAAAATCTTCATTTTTAAGTGATGGAGGCATTTTTCTCTTAAAAACTGCCCCTATCACTTAAAAATTAAGTCTATAAATAGAGCCCCATATGTGAGGGGGGTTCTTTCCTCAAGCAGAGCTGCTCAAAACTTTTGGGATTTCTCCTAAATGAAGAACGTCCCTCAGAGCGGGTTAAATATTACAACTGGAGATAAGCCCAATGCCCCCTGAGATGATAGCTGGTGTCTGTCTTGTATCAACTGGTGAACTTTGAGTAAGAACTTTCAAACAATACGGATCCTCTGGACCAGTATTGAACCAAAATTAAGCGCCAATCAGAATCTAAAACATCACAATCCTGAATCACTTATAAGAATGTACATAATATAATACAATTTTATTAAAATATACTATTAAAAATACCATAGTCATTAATTAAAAATGTGACTTCTTCCACAAACTACTTTTGTTATTAACACCAGATGGTAGAGTTTAATACGACCGGTAAACAATACAAACAGTTGTATAGCAAACGTGGATCTGATTGTACCAAGATACCACTAGAGGATGAACTAAAATCCAGGCGCTGGAAATTATACTTGTAGTGATAAAAGGATCATACTTTAAGTGACGCTGTATATGTTGTAAGCTGTTATTCGGCGTTTTAGCAGTTATTATTCGTCAGTGTAGACAGGTGGAATATCTCTTTAAAGTTTATTGAAGCTAAAATTCTGATCCCATCGTAACAATGAAGCATAGATGGCCTCTAAGTCATGCATATAACATGTAGTGGGGCTCACTGTTGTTGTCGGGAATAACTTCTGTGTGTCTCCACTGTAATTAATACACCTGTCACGCTTCACAAAAATGTTATAGTCACTCCAAGGATTGCAGAGACCACTGTTTGCTTGAGCCTTAAAGACTCCTCCGTGTTAATCCGGAAAATAAGCATCCACCTTTGCAAGAAATCCCAGATCCTATACAGGTTTATAGATCGATCCTCAACACCACTGGGGTACCCTGACGCAATGCTCCGTGCTGCACGTGGTTTCATCAGTGGGGAAAAAGAGTTCAAACAATATACAGACTAAAAATTAGATTAGAGGAATTTGATTAGTTTATTATAAATGTAATAAAATCTATTAAAAACCACTGATGATCAAAAATATTATTTCTCAATAACATTCTTAACAGTTTTTATGCCACATGGCTAAGCAAAATGTAATGAAGAATAGAGAAAGGTGCATTAATGTTATAAATGCTTAGACTTAGACCTCTCGCTGTAAAATAGGAGGTAGATAGCAAATAATGAACAAACATACAGCTTCCATATTAATTATCATAGACAAATAGATCACTCAAATAGTGCTGATAGGGCGGCATCAACAATTTATCAGTTTTTCAACCCTTTTTTTTCCTCCACGTCGGACCCTGGTAAGCAGCAACGTAAAAGGTGCTGACCAGGGTTTTTAAACACGGGTCTCACCTAACAGACCCTTTTGGAGGGATTTGTTATTGTTGTGAGCGAGCAGCCCCTTCTCAATGTCCGGGCAGACCCAGAATTTTCTGGGTGGGGCAGCGATCTGACAGCCATAAAAGATTGCCCTCCCCACAGTCTGATCCTATGACTGTCCTTCCATTACCCTAACCCTCTCTTTCCCACAGCCTAACCTAAAACTCCCGAAAGA
>WWET01000537.1:342726-362457 GCA_011038615.1 Limnodynastes dumerilii | reverse complement strand
TACACAGCTTATATAGCGGCTTATATAGCGGCGTACACGGCTTATATAGCTGCAGGGGCTTTTAAGAAAAAAAAACCAACGACAAAAAAAGTCCTGAGCGTGGCACTATTGGTGAGTGGCGGGGGTGGGAGGTCCCCTAGGTCAGGGGCCCGGTCGCAAGTGCGACTGCTGCGACCCTTTTAGCTACGCCACTGCGTGAGGCCGCTATGGGGGATGTTTGTTAGGGACAGTGATAGTCTCCGCAATGGCTCGCCGCATTGAAATGATTTTCTGTGAGCAGCCGTGTCTGTTATTGCTGTCTGAATATTGTTTATATTTCGCCTCTCAATGTCTTATTGTAGCACAATTAAAAGTTGTATTTTGCATAATTCTCAATCTTTTCATTCTATTTTGGAGAGTTGTTTTCAGCTTACTGTTGTGATAATTAGTGCCCTTCTTAAGTGTATTGCTTTAAGAGTTGTCATGTCTGTGTGATAACTCGAAGAGAACATGGAGGAAGAGGACCTGTATGAAGAGGACCCGGGGCCAGATTTACTAACTTGCGGGATTGGAAAAGTGGAGATGTTGCCCATAGCAACCAGATTCTAGCTGATATTCTCTAGTATGTAATATTTAAATGAAAGCTAGAATCTGATTGGTTGCTATGGGCAACATCTCCACTTTTCCAAACCCGCAGTTTAGTAAATCTGGCCCTAGGTCGCTGTTTCCCTGGTCACTGCTGTGCAGGTTACATCAGTTCATTTGTGACAGCAGTGCAAGAAGAAATGGCTGCCTCAATTGTGATTTGCATGTTTTTTTGTGGTCTGAGGGTGTGACTGGTGCCGATATTTATCGAAGACTTTGTGCACAGTGTGAAGAAAGTACAGTGCATCTGGAAAATATTCACAGCTTCACTTTTTCCACATTTTCTTATGTTGCAGCCTTATTCCAAAATGGAATAAATTCATTTTTCCCTCAAAATTCTACACACAATACTCCGTAAGGACAACGTGAAAAAGTTTTTGGGAGATTTTTGCTAATTTATTAAAAATCAAAAACTAAGAAATCACAGGTACATAAGTATTCACAGCCTTTGCCATAAGCTCAAAATGATCCACTGATCATCCTTGAAATGTTCCTGCAGCTTAATTGGAGTCCACTTGTGGTATATTCTGTTAATTGGACATGATTTGGAAAGGCACACACCTGTCTATATAAGGTCCCACACAGTTTCATTTTTAAATGATGTTGCTGATCCAGGCTTGCAGCTTCGCTCACATAATTTATTAATACTTACCCCTGACGTGGTCCCGTGATGATCTGCGAGTTTATCGCAGGAACTTTTTTTGCCTGACCCTCGTATTTAAATGTAGTGTTATTTAGATTTAATAGTTTTAATTACATCTATAAAATACAGATAAATTAATACAAAATATTAAAATTTAACTACATTTAAGTGGCACTATTTATACAGATTTGATTTAGAAAACCCAATATCATTCTACATGATGGGCAATTATCACTAATTTTATTCCATTTAACATGTATAAAGTATTCAGTAACTTGATTTCCTAATTATTAAACCATATTTCTCCTCTTCACACTAATTTAAAAAAAACAAAAACATTCTCATTCATTCATTTTATAGCAGATAGGATCCTTTGCCTCCTTACTATGTTTTTTAAAAAACATGTGAATAGAGGGCCCAGACAAACCTTTTGGCTAACTTTCAACTTGTATCAGGTTCCATATTCTCTGACTATTTTATAAGCTAGTAGCAATGTTATCTACCTGTTTCGAGAGAGAGTTATATATTACCATATTATTTCCCCATGTATAAGACACTCCCATGTATAAGACGCACCTTTTTTAGAAAAATTTGGGGTCTAAAAACCATGTGCGTCTTATACAGGGGATGCCTGCATTGGACTAGCCTGCCAGGAAGCTGGGGAAATCCCCTGTGGGTCCCCAGCGTCTGCAGGTTCCACCGCAGAACCCCTGCCCACCCAGCCTTCACATCCAGCCATTCCAATCAGATCACAGCACACTTATCTTTGCTCTCCCTCCGGCTCTCTTCCCTGCGGCGCGCTTTGCAGAATGATTCTGATGTGACCTTAGGTCACTCTAGCGTCATTTTTATTTGCAGAGCACGACGCGAGGAAGAGCCGAAGGGAGAACAAAGACTATGGGGTCTCTATTAACTTAAAATTTCATTTTTAAATGATGTTGCCGATCCAGACTCGCTTCTCCTTGCAGCAAGCCTGGCAGCTTCGCTCGCATAATTTATTAATACTTACCCCTCTGACGTGGTCCCGCGATGATCTGTGAGTTTATAGCAGGACCTTTCATTCAACCTAAGCTTGAATGCAGTCCTGCACATGCGCAGTGACTCTCATTCGGGACTTTGAAAATTTCAAGTCCCGACATGAGAAACTCTGCGCATGCGCAGGGTCTTCATGTTGGGACCAGCATCTGCAGGCAAATGCGTCTCCCGATCAGGTAAGTTTTAACCATTTTCTCTTTTTTTTTTTAAAATTGTTTAATAACTTTTCTTTTTTTTAATGCTTTTTTTTTTACATTTTTTACAGATGTAATACTTACATATATTCCAGCGGTCTCCCCATATATACCCTTCTTTTCCTTCCCCCCTAATAACAGCTATTAGAGGGAGAAAAGGGGGGTTATCACTTGAATTGTAGCGATAAGTGTAAAACTCCGCTCCGAGGGTTAATAAATATAATGAGGTGCCGGTCCACTCTGAAAACAATGGGCCAGTGAGTGTATGTAATATTTACATGGAACCCCATGGTTTGTAAATATGTTTAATTTCATTTTCCTGCGATAAAGCCCGTTTTCACATGAAAACGGGCATAAGCACATGAAAATAATCTTTGTAAATATATTTATCTGTTGTGAACTTTTGTTGTGTTACTCAATTCTTTCATCATCTGCTCCCCTGCAATGAATACTTAACTGTGCTACGCTACATAACAGTGCAGTAAAAAAACAGATCGCAGGGGGCAGCAATGTCAGGCATGACGTCCCCATGACAAGGCTTTCTGTGATTGTGCTCTGTTCTGCAGTGAAAGATCTATCTCCACAACATGCCCTGATAGACACACACCAGTTTGTGACGTACATATTATAACATATATGAATCGAGACATGTCCAGTCATTGTGACATAACAACAAGATCACGTGCTTAGAGCTGTCACTAAGTCACGCCCTCAAAGCGAAAGACGTCAGCAAACTGCGACAGGGACTCTGGTATGGATTGGAAGGGCGTAGTGATGTCATCGCTGTGCACCAGCAGCAGCCTGTGGAGGTCGTTCCATTGGTTGTTGTGTTTGGAAATGTGATGACATAACGTCAGAAGTAGCCGGTGTCTGCATACTGTCACGTCCATGGCTCATCGCTGCCTGCTGGTTCCTGGGCTTTACCGGCCCCTGACCGGAGGGCTCCTTCCCCTGCTGCCCCACACTCAGCGAACGGGCACCTGCTGCCTGAGGAGGGTGAGTCTGGGCATCACATGGCATGAGACAGTGTGTTATTCTCTTACTAGACGGCAGATATGCCCCCAGTGCCATAACACTTGCTGGCTGCATGTAGGAATGTTATAGCCTTGTGTTCTGTAAGACTTTACAGTTGTCCCTTGTCCCTCTTCGTTATTTACATCTGTTAAGTTATGAAAAGTGTGGTTCATAAAATTTTACTTTCTATGATTTAAAATTGCATTTCCGTTTTTTGTCACAATACAATTGTTTTAATGAACATAGCGCATCAATTTCAACAGTGTGATAAGGAGATGGATTTTACATAGTTTCATGTTACTACATCTGTGTGAAGTCCTTTACATACCATTCTCTAGCAAACACTTTCTACATTTGAGCATATATAAGAAAAAAAACAATATTTACACCTCAGTATTCTCTTTATAGGAAAGTAGGGGTTAATTAGTTCCACAACAGAGTTACAATGTCTAGCAGATATAATGAGAAATGAACAATTTCCAGTACATGCAAAACTTACTAGGTTCCCTAGAGTACATGAATACAGACACCTAATGACCAATAATTAACAATAACATGAAGGAGAATATCTGCTTTCTTTTTTGAGGGAGAATTCCATAGTGCCCACTCTGGACTAAGTGGTGGTGGTAGTAGTAGTAGTGACTAAGCAGTTTTTCCAAACACACAGTTTTTGAACAAACTCACCCATTAACAATGGTAGGGATCAGCTTCCTGACTGACATCAGGGACAGGTTTGAACTGGAGATATTCCCAGCAAAAAGCGTCTATGTGGGTAGAGTTATGCTTATGATGGAGGTTTACAAATAAATCTCAAAACAGATTAGTCATTAGAGCTTTGCTATCACGATTCATGGACTGTAGAAGATCCTCACATGTCTAGTTGGGGAAATGCTTGAGCCACTGTTACTTTCCCGAATGTACTGTGTAATGGTCCATAGAGGTAAAATGGCTCCATGTTTGGCATGTCTTGTGGAGAAAGTTGGTATAGCACTGCACTAATATTATGGGGGCGTGTAAGAATTGCAGTGGATGATTGACTAGGAGTCCATAGTGCTCTTAAGCTTGTCTAAATGTGTGCTGTTTCTATAATAATTTTTCAGTTACTCACCATGGAAAGTCCTGGCCTACTTCAGTGAAGGGGTAGTAAGCCACACCATCCAGAATATCGGTATTACCTATAAATGGTAGGAAAATGGACTTATGGCCATTCAGTGCATATCTATGTCACAGCAAATGCCATACTTTCCGAATGGTCCAAAATAAATGAGTGTCCTTTAGCTCCTGGGAAATCTCCTGGTCATGCCAATGGAGGAATCCTACCAAGTGAAGGCCAAACAAAAAGCCTTCCCCATCTACCTAATTAGAGGTACATAGAGTACATATTTTGCTCATGCAACCAATACTTAATATAGTGCATTATCACAGTGTAATTTATGTGGAAAATTGATTCCGCCATTTTGTTTTTGTTTGTTTTTTTTTTTTTTTGCAATTTGAGTAGGCCTATACAAAGGCCATTTACCCACCCAAAGAAATTTCTGCAAAAATAATGATTAGCTTTGTCCTTCCCAGAAAAGGGATAGCAACTATTTTCCAACCCTCCAGCTCTACAGGGACACCTTAAATGGCCCCAACAAAGTTAGGTTGATAAATTTTTCCAGGATTTTTTGGTAGAAAAACCTCTAAATATGTGATGCTATTCTGTGCCTAGTTCAGTGATTTGGGTCTAGCCCAGTTTGGCCACACGACCCCCCTATGCAAATATAATGCTACAGATTTAGACATGTTAACCCGGAAGCCAGAAATATTTTCAAACTCCTCTAACCTTTGCAGAATTATTGGGAGGGAAGGTTTAGGGTTGACTACATATGGACATCTACAAATGCTGACAATTAGATTTCAGCTGGCCCTACTCATTTACCCTAAAATTTTGATATTACATGCAGTATGCAGAGTAATGGATCAACTGATAAATTAAATAAGAACTGGGATAACTGGCACCCCTGCTTGGTATCCTGCTCCATGCATATGGGAGCTCCCTTCACCCCATTCACCAGCAATGAGGTTGTAGATGCTGTGTATGGCAATCGTATAAAATTTTATAAACATTGGGTCAATATTTCTGAAATTCAGTGCAGACGTTAAATGAGGCCATGAGACTCTATGCGCTTTATGAATATATAGGCTAAGAAGCATATTTGCACTATGAGAGGTCATGTGAGTATGTACTATTGCAGCAATTGCCATTTGGATCACCTTAAAACCATGTCTGTCCTGGACAGAGTCCAGTTCTGTAAGTAACCATGGGAGTTTGAAATCTTTACCATATTTTTAGAGAGAATTATAATAATATATGAAAGAAATGGGAAGGAGTCAATATGCTCAGGATTTTTACCAGGTGTAAGAATGTGTGGTAAGGGCATCACAAAAAGAGGGCTAAGAGGGTTATCCCTCTGGATGTGACTGTATAAGTCCAATAAAATTGGGACTATGTTGAGCTGGAGAATGTTTTAATATTCTCCAGACAGTCTGCCTTGGCTCTTGATGAATATAAGAGATAGCTGCATTAATCTCACCCTCCGTTATTTTTGCAGCTAGGAGTTCATTTTGTGCGTTTCAGGAAGTCCGCTAACTGCAAAAATAGTTTTCGTTCATAGGGAATTGCTTTAAAGAGACAAGAAACATAGTAGCCATCAATTTTCCTCTTTTTTACCCCATTTATAAAATCTATGTCTGGTGCAGTCCATGCTAAGGCACTTTTGGGATGATAAGATTTACAGTAATTTACAGGCATTGCTGAGAGGGTGTCCGGTATGGTGAAATGCTGTAAATGATCGGAAAGGCTACGTGACACTGCTATGTAAAGTGTCATAGTGTTTCTGGGCCTATTTTTTACATTTTTTTTTCCTCTGCGCTACATATTGTATATTGTACCCACTCCTTCAACACTTTTCAGAAAACGACTGGATCATCCCAATGGTCCAGATTATCATGCGTGTAATTTGTCCAGTGCATGGTAAAATATGATTTCAAATCTTGGGTTTTGGTGAAACCACAACCGGGACAGTATCAAATATTACTGTTTCCTCTATTTTCACTTCCTTAACTGTTGGGAGTAGTGTTCTAATCTGGTAAGTCTGTCTGCTAGCTGGAAGAGCATAGAATGAAAGAACTTCCTTGGATAATGATTTGGGCCATAGACATTCGTGAGGGTAGATCAAGTATGCCAAGAGACTACATCCAGCAATAAGAATCTACCCTCAAGGTCCCTAACTTTATGCAAAATTTCATATTTGCTAATTGCAATCCTGCGGGTTTTAGAATTAAATGAAGCTCAGTGATATTACGCTGCCAGGATGCCATCAGGACATACCCCTCCAGTGTCTGGAATTCTGTAAAAAAAAAAAAGAAAACTAAACAAAAATAAAACTATCTGGGTGGGTTATTTTAAGGTGTGTGCAAAGCTGTTTTTGCATCTAAAGGGACCGTTCAGTTCACTGACATTGCAGGTAGCAATACGAAGAGCCTGAGGCAATGGTATATGTGGATCGCAAGATGCAGGTGATGACTTGCTCATCCTAACCCATCAGACGTCCATGGTATGTTGAGGTAAAGTTGGCCAAGGGGTTCTGGATAGCATTCTAATAACGGTGTGACGCAAAGATCATCCTTACAAGGGGCTCAGTGAGTAACACTTGTGTCTCACAGTGTTGAGGTCATGAGTTCGATTCTCGGACTAGGAGTTTGCATGTTATCCCCGTATCTGCATAGGTTTCCTCCGGGTGCTTTGGTTTTTTTCCCACACGCCAAAAATATGCTGGTAGGTTTATTGGCTGCTGAATAAATTAACCCTAATCTTTCATTCCCTAACTAATTGAAGATATAAAGTGTAGCCAACCACTACTCAGAAGCAACAAACAAGTTTGTGTGAGACATCATTGGTCATGCCTGGTCATATTTGGATAGTGGTCTTTTGTATGCTGTGGATGTGTGACAAATAACATCTGACCATTCTCTATCACCCCAAATTTGTGCTTACATATAATTTTATGCAATTCATTAGATTCAGAAAACTTGTACTTACACATTTACACCTTATTTACTGGATTACAGGCATTGCTACAATATGTTGTAAAGTGTTATGTTGATGTTGTTTAGTGCTATGGTTATTTATCTGACATTTATATTGCTACGTTGATGTGTACCATGCAACAGGTATGTGCTACAAGAGGTTTAATGCAGTGTTTCATAGGTTTTGCCCTGGATAGATATCTTTGTTGCACATTGTGTACACTGCAACAAGGCTGTAAAAACTTTTAAAAGGGAATTAAATCATTTCATTGATTTTATTTTTTATTTTGCTTTTTTTACTTTTACTAATTTAATTCATTTATTGATTTTGTGGGTTTGAATATTTAAGTTTGCTTTGAGCAGAGGGTTATGGGAGAAGATATTTACAAATCTTGGTCCAGATCCAGAACTAGGTCCGTCTTCCATAGACGGACATAATTCAATAAAACGTAGCTACTGTGCATGCGTAGTAGCTATTGTACGTAATCTACGTATCATTTCGATACGTAGATTGCGTATATGCGGTCTTTTAGACCGCATATATGCAATCTACGTATCGAAACGATACGCAGATTACGTACAATAGCTACTACGCATGCGCAGTAGCTACTGTTTATTGAACTACGTCCGTCTATGGAAGACGGACGTAGTTCTGGATCCGGCCCCTTGCTGGTAAGTCTTGTCAGTGTGTTTACATGAAGTGGCATTCTCATTGGGACTAAAGTCGTTAAATTCTAATGCATGTTTGTAAATGTAGAGCAGTGTGTACCTATCTTTACTCCTAGTAGCTGTTGTCTTGTATGAGCAGTGCTGAGTTGCAGAGTATGAATAAGGGGAATGTCAATAGTGGGTGTAGGCTGTATATGGTCATTGTAAAACTGTGTGAGTTTGGAAAAAGGTTTTCTAAGGCAATTAAAACTTTTTTATAATCTTGCCATATTTTTGTGACAGTCAATGTTGTATATCTACGTATAGAGACTGGTACTGTCCCCTTAAGCATGGCTTAACAAATACAATTAGGTCTCTATACCAGCCAAATGTGATCTGTGTTGTTGCTCTCCTCCTGATGCATTCATTTATAGAAGGGTTTGAACTTACAAATCCTTGGTTGCCAGTCCTGTTCCTTACCATCTAAGCTATACAGGCAAATGATGAGCATTAGGGGCCAGATTTACTAAGATTTTGGAAAAGTGGAGATGTTGCCCATAGCAACCAATCAGATTCTAGCTCTCACTTTCTTTTTACTTACTAGAGAATGTCAGCTACAATCTGATTGGTTGCTATGGGCAACATCTCCACTTTTCCAAACCCGCAGCTTAGCAAATCTGGCCCTAGGTCTTGATTTGGAGTAGTTGCCTTACAGCCACTAAGTTATCGGTTAAAATCTTGTAATTTATGGCTTTTTTTTTTTTCATGGACGGTTTATTAGTTTTGTCTGGAAAAAATGAAGGGTGATGTGAATATTGTTTCTGTAATCATATCAAGAACCCCTAAAGCTAAGTTTTGGCTTTAATGGAAAACAATAAGCATTTTAAAGCTTCCAGTGCAGCAAGCTACGGTTTATCAAATGCTGAAATTAGTCATATAAAAATATTAGAACATATTTACTAGTATTGGATCTAGGATCTATATTTTTTTGTAATGCAGTTAGATGCACCCGATGTTCAGTGGAAGACTGTTGTCCATTTGATGAACACTAAAAAGAACTGATTATTATATATTGTTAGCAGATTCAGACGCAATCAACTACTTTAAGCAAGAACAAATTCCTGGCCAATATCATCGCTGCCTATAGAAGACTCAGTTCACAACCTCCTAAAGGTATGTTTCATGGGTGTAATTGGAAGAACAAAGATTATTATCTATATAATAAAAATTCTTTTTCAAACAGCATTAAATAAACTTTACTTTTGTAGTTTATTAAAGAGTACAAATACTTTTTGTGTTCGTTTTTGTGGGATTTAATTAAATTGTTAAACAAATTAATGTGATTGTGATACTGGGCCGTACATATATGTTACACTTCTGGTAGTCTGCATACATACTATGTATAACTTTTAAACTGCTCTTTATTAAAAACATTTTTATTTATTTAGGTTTTGAGAAATACTTTCCAAACACAAAAAATGGCAAGAAAGCAAATAATGCCAAAGAGGAATCAAAAGGTAAACATTGCTTCTTGTCTAAGTGCAATATTTCACAAATTTGAAATCTTTTTCCACATTTTTATGCTGTGTAACTAAAGGTTTCCTATTGTCCTGTGATCATTGTGCTGACACTGCATAAATGTGTTTTTGTTGTCCCCCCATTTTTCTTTTTCAGAAGCGAAACATAATGAGAAGAATTCGTCAGGTGGAAGTGGTGATTCAGGGCCTGGAGGCAATAAAAGTGGGAAGGGTGGTGGGAAGAAAGATGAGTGGTGGTCTCGAATGCAAAAGGTGTGTTTTGTGCACATAAGTATTATAGAACAAACATAATGTGATTTACACTGAAGGCTGTAACAGTACGTGGTGCTGGACTGTCTAAATATTGAGTCCTGGTCGCAATAGGATAGATTTCTGGTTTGCATGTACTGGCATACTGGCAAGGGATCTAATTAGTTGTTCCTGCATTAAATATGTTATTATGTCAGTGGGGTAGCTCATGAGTCATCATACGCTTCTCATACTGCTATAGTGTGTGTGAATATGAGTTTAGATGTTGCTTATCTTAAAATTTTGCTGGTAAATACATGCTATTTATAATCAAGTTTAAAAATCACTCTCCATTTTTATATAACCATTGATTATTACATTTATTACTAGACAATATCTCTTAAATAAATACTTACATTTTATATGCATTCTATGACAATAATTTTAAAGTTAATGGAAAGAATAGTTGAAGATGTATATTCTTTATCTCCTCTTGTTGCTCCTCTCTACCTTGAATTTCTAATATATCCAGCTTGAGATAGGCTAAACTTTAGAGGTGACTAAAATCATCAACTCAGAAACTGTGTTTGTCTAGTGCTGCACAAGATCAACTGCTTCCGCATTTGCCACATCTTTAGATGCAGGAGTCATTTTCATTATGTATGTATGTAATAATGTTTTTGCACATCTGAACTATGTGAGCTCTTTTTCTCTCTTTGTTTGCAGGGAGAAATTCCTTGGGATGACAATCAGTTTCGATACTACTTCATAGCTTGCACAGGATTTTGGGCTGCTGCTACTTACTATGTTTTCTTTAGAAAAATTCCTGTAGAGATCACATGGAAAGATTTTGTGAATAATTACTTATCACAAGGCATGGTGAGTGGAAAGGACAGCTTCTCTGCTTGCAAGAGTAAAGTGAGACTAGGAAGGTTATGCTTAAAAACTAAATATGCAACACACTAAAATAAGAAAATATTCAGCAAAACTATTGAGATTACATCCTGTTCACTCCGTTTGCAAGATACAAGGCAGTTTGTCAATTAAAACCATAGTATAGTTGTTTAAGGTGTCTGCTGTTATGGTACTACAGTGTTTGTCTCTGATTAATTTTAGTGTTTTATTTTATTAGCAAGGCTAGAAACGATTTATATACACTTGTGTGTATAGTGTTGGTTGGGGCACTTACTCACCCCTTCCCTTTTGGTTTTCTAGGACTGCCTGAACTTGTCAAAGATCCACCTTTGACTAGTAGGGAATAGTATTTGTTAATTCTGGAAGAATTGGTAGTTCTGGCACTCGCTAGTAGTATATAACCTCCCAAATGTATAACAATATAGGTAACAGAAATATATTCCTCTGGTAGGATAGTAATGATAGTAAATGTAACATAAGTAAAGTCTTAAATATAACTTAATAACGTCCAATGTCCACACTTTTTTTTCTGTAATGTTCAAAGTGAGAGAAAGGCAGTGTGAAATAGTTTGTGACTCGCGGTTCGTGGTGGAGAATTCTTTTCAGTGATTTCGGCTTTCTACACGTGGCTTTGTGTAGTTTTCTCCGGCCTGGCTTCTGTTTACGTTGTCGCTAGGTAACGCAGGCTGATTCTCTGCTCTGCCGTCTGACTCCTTCGTTTAGGAGTTATATGGAAGTTTAAATCATCTTTATGATGCCTCACAGTGTCTGTGACGTTTCTATCTGGCTCAGTCTGATTTATGGTGTCCACCCCAGAGACAACCGGGAGGTCTAAACATAGACTTTGGACATTGTGCACATTGGACGTTATTAAGTTATATTTAAGACTTTACTTATGTTACATTTACTATCATTACTACCCTAGCAGAGGAATATATTTTTGTTACCTATATTGTTATATATATGGAAGGCTATATACTACTAGTGAGCGCCAGAACTACCAATTCTTTCAGAATTAACAAATACTAAGAATAAAGGAGTGTTCATCCTTCTGGGTGCTTAAAGTGTTAACATGTGTCCTCTAGAGTGTTGGAGGCTGCCCATCATTCTAAGTTGCTTTTTAGATAATGCTGTTATTACTAACCATTCATCTAATGGATAGTATCACTGTCTAAAGTGTTTTAATGAAAATGTTATGTTGGTAGTGGTACCACGCTGACAGCTAAAACCTCTACAATCCTTACCCTGTCCCTACTCCTGTTACTGCATCTTTACTTGATCTGTCTGCTCTGTCCCTGCTGATCTTGTCTCTTTCCTATCCTTTCTGCTATTTTCTCTCCCCTGTCTCACTTTTCTTCTCACTTTGGACCGGATTCACACTTAAGAAGCTGCGGCTTTAAGTAAAGGAACTACTACGCATGCATAATATGTCATTTACGCAAACTATGTGCCACTTAGGTACGTGGATTGACTACGTGCAGTCTTTAAAGAACGCATGTAGTAGTTTAGTTAGAAGGAGGTGTGCCAAGGGGAGGATTTATGTAGAAGTGGGTGGGGGGAGAGATGTAGATGTAGATTCTTCTTGCATATTTTTCTTAAGGGAAATACACGGTTACCGAAGGACTCTTAAGTGCCAAAAGGTTCCTAAAAACGGGAGCAGGTTGAGGTGCAGGACAGGTGAGTTGTGGATACGACTGCACCTAACTCGCTCTTATCTGTGAATTCGGTCCTGTGTCTTTTTTCCTCTCTCCCATCCTGTCATCTCCACTAAAACCTTATGCCTATTTTTAAACCAGGGGTAATTTATCCAAAGAGCTAGTTACTGGGGCTGCTGCTGATGTCCTGGAGAGATTCCTGTCTTGCATAATCCTCTAAATCGGGCCTGGTAGACCTGTCGCTCTCCAGGTGTTGTGAGCATGCTTTGACTGCACAGGCATAGCCGATACCTGAGATTCACAACACCTGGAGAGCCACAGGTTGGCCAGGCCTGCTCTAAATTCTGAGCGTATGAAAATGCAACAAAATATTGTGCCCTTGAATCTTATGTTACCTCTCCCACGTTTTACTGGTATTGCTTTTTATTTACTTGAGAATATGAGCTGTTATGATGCTTTTCATAGACCGCACCAATATATAATTGTTGTCAGAAAGATGAAGCCAGTGATATTTTTTGTGTCTTATCTGTCTGATGTAAATGTTTATTATGGTACATAGGTGGATCGTCTTCAGGTAGTAAATAAGCGCTTTGTAAGAGTTGTCCTTACACCCGGAAAGTCAAGTATGGAGGGGGTAAGTCTTTATGTCTTTATAAATACAACTATAAGATGAATAATGTTAGGCATTTCTTATCATTATACAGCAAAAAATTTTGGGCCAGATCCAGAATTACGTCCGTCTTCCATAGACGGCCATAATTCAATGAACAATAGCTACTGCGCAGGCGTAGTAGCTATTGTACGTAATCTGCGTATCGTCTAAAAGACCGCATATACGTAATTTACGTATCGAAGCAATGCGCAGATCACGTACAATAGCTACTACGAATGCGCAGTAGCTATTGTTCATTGAATTACGGCCGTCTATTTAAGACGGACGTAGTTCTGGATCTACCCCCTTGTTTTTAAATAAAAATGTAGATAGGACAGAGTTACAAAATGCGCATATAGTATTTCTTTGAAATATGTAAAATGACATATCTGTCAAAGTCAACTACATCTGTAATTTTTCATTTCATATTTTCCTACTTATTTAATGAAAAAAAACGTATTTTCCTCTTTAATTCTCTTTAATGTGAACATATTATCAATGGGCCGGATCATTCGCTAATAAGGATAGGCAGCTTATGTATGCTACGTATGTAAGTCGCCTATCAGCCTTTACTGTGTATGTGCAGTACAATGAATTCTGTATCACAACACAGCTGACTGATACTGTGTCCTGTGTGCCCACTCGTCATGTATACGACATACACACGGTGGGTGGGCATAGGCATGCTATAATCGTACAATAAGGGCTTATACCGCAGTATAACATACGTACAGTAGTATGTGTGCAATGCTTAAGGTACGTGCAGGACACATATGAATTACAATTACAGTTGTGAAAACTTGCGGATCTAACCAGGTTGAGTTGTCTTTACATTTGCCTGAACTGTTTAGTTTGTGATGTTTTGCGTTTCTTTTTTTATTTTTACATCTAGAAATATGTCTGGTTTAATATTGGCAGCGTGGACACTTTTGAGCGGAATTTAGAAACCGCACAGCAGGAGTTTGGTATAGAGCCAGAAAACAGAGTACCAGTGGTGTATACTGTTGAGGGTGACGGGTAAGATCAAAATCTAGTTTCTTTCAATTATTTAAGCTCTTGTACTGAGAACTCTTAGGCAAGAGGGGTTTTTCTTTTGTTGTAATTTTTTTTTTTTTCCACCATGACAAAAATATCGGTTCCTCATTACGTTTTATTTTTAACAGAGCTCCTCTTAATTATTACAGTAAATAGAAAATCAGATGGAACCAGTAATTTAGTATACCCATTTGTTTTACTTTAGTTTAGCCTTTAGTTCTGATGTACATATTTATAGATTTATCTAGAATGGCAATACACTGTAAATGGGTTAGATATGACATCTACACACAAATCATTTGATGGTTTTTAGTAGTCTGTTTCTGTGCTTTGTATGAAAGGAGTGAAGCCTTACAATCTTGTGCGTTTTTGGGAGCTCCCATTCTCAGTACTTTCAGTCTGTTTCAGACAAATGTAAGCAAGGAAATTGCCGATGTTAAGCTCCACCCCAAAGAGAAAAGCCATGTTAAACATACCGCCTGTTTCCTTCTCCTTGGGACAGAATAGGAATAGGTTTACCCAGGAACGTTGTGCTGTAATATTTAGATGAGTTGTTCAGTTTTACCCTGAGTACCACCACTGCGCTGCACTTTCTCATGCATTTCTCTGCTGTGCCTATCATGCTGGAGCTTGCTAAGACTGGTAGTTTCTCTACACCTGGATTGTTACAAACTGCTTTTTGCCAGCATTGATGTGTGGTGGATGTTGCATAATATACTTAGTATTCATAGTAATATTATAGATATACAACTTTTTGTCATAATCTCCTAACCTTATATCCGTAATTAGAGCACAGGGTAGGTCAAATGGAACACATCTCTAACTATAGCATAAAATTTGATATGGTCCCCACATCTAGACATATGTCATAGAACAGTTGTTTCCAGCATGCTGATGAAAAACTCTATAGTTACAGTTGTTATAACAACATATATTCATTTCCTTAGCTCCTTTTTCCTGAATATCCTCCCAACTTTCCTCATCCTTGGCTTCCTCATATACACATTGAGAAGAGGACCGGCTGGAGGAAGAACGGGCCGTGGTATGGGGGGTCTCTTTAGTGTCGGTGAGACGACTGCCAAAGTACTCAAGGATGAAATTGATGTCAAGTTCAAAGATGTGGCAGGGTGTGAGGAGGCAAAGTTGGAGATTATGGAATTTGTCAACTTTCTCAAGAATCCAAAGCAATACCAAGATTTGGGTGCAAAGATACCACGGGTAAAATCTTATAGTGTGCTGGGAATTTATGTGGTGCTTTAAATAACAATGGGGCAGTCACTAGTGCTTGTTTTCTCTGCAGTTGGACAATTGCAAGTAGGTGTCTCTGTACCTGTGATCCACTATAGCATTTCCACATCAATTGATTGTGTTTTTTTTACCAATTTATTTCCAATGTAGACAGAATTATTGCATTTAGTACACCAGCAGGGAAAAACAATTGCAAAGTACATGAACCATAAGAAAGGGGAGGAGGGTGTTGATTTTACTTTAACACGAAATTAGTTCATATTTCATGTTTCAAGTATGGTAACGTTGTTTTATCTAGATTTGCATGTCCCATTTAAAGATGTTATGCTCTTATTTTTCTGTTTGTCCTTTTATAATATGACCTCTGATTCACAGACGTGTACTTTCTCTAGGGTGCTATTCTCACAGGCCCCCCTGGCACAGGGAAAACACTTTTGGCAAAAGCCACTGCAGGAGAAGCCAGTGTTCCGTTTATCACTGTCAATGGTTCAGAGTTCTTAGAAATGTTTGTTGGCGTTGGCCCGGCCAGAGTAAGTTACATTGTCATATTTATTGTAATTTTTTTTTCTTTTAAAGTTTGTGGGCAATATTAAACTAAATGTTTTTAACATTTCAAGTAACGTCTAGCAAAGGTAACGTGGCAGCCGCCCATGTCTACATCCGTAACCATTACATTATAAGAGATTTTCTATAATATGATGATTTCAATGTAATTCCACATTTTATAGTCAAATTTAACTATAAGTGGCGCTCCATTTTTGCAGTTGTAATTTCACTGGATGTTTCTATTCCAGGTCCGTGACTTGTTTAGCATGGCCAGGAAGCATGCCCCATGCATTCTGTTCATTGATGAAATTGATGCTGTTGGTCGCAAAAGGGGACGTGGGAACTTTGGTGGCCAAAATGAGCAAGAAAACACATTGAATCAGCTCTTGGTGGAAATGGACGGTAACCTAATGCACTTGTTTATGTTCCATTTTGTTTTTGAAAAGATGTTTCTGTATTTAATATATAATAAACATTGGATTAAAAAAATCACCAGAGGAGGGTCCAACCTTTAATATTAAGCATCAATAATTAACTGGAATGTTGATTCTAACAGCACTACTGGTGTTATGCTGGCAGCTAAAATATTCAGAATAAAAGATACAGTACACCACCACTATTGTATATTACCATCTTTAAAGGAAGCTCGAATTACAGTCAGAATAGTTTATGGTATTTCAATTGTGTTAATGCATAATACACATAGTATATGTTCAGTATAATATATTCTTTATTATTTTGACATTCTTAAATGTTACTTTAGAACCTTTGTCATACACAGTCATCTTATAATGTTATTGTATTTTGTTTGAATTTCGCTTCAGGTTTTAATACAGCAACAAATGTAGTGGTGTTAGCTGGCACAAACAGACCAGATATATTAGATCCAGCTTTAATGAGACCCGGACGCTTCGACAGACAGATTTATATAGGTGAGAGAGTGGTGAAATCTGAACTGGAAACGCTCCTAAACCTGTGCAGTCTGCTAATTACTGTTCTATTCCAAATACAGGGCCTCCAGACATAAAAGGCAGATCATCTATATTTAAAGTTCATCTGAGGCCTTTAAAGTTAGATAGCTCTTTAGACAAAGAAGTCCTGTCCAGGAAAATGGCAGCTTTAACTCCAGGATTCTCTGGTAAGTAGGGACCAACATTAGTTATGTTCCTTGTTATGGTATTGTTCAATATAAGCTAAGTAGCACCGCTGTCATAAAATGTGTGTCATTAAGAAATGAATGCACACACCACCTGCTCTGTAATACTTTTCGGTACAAGTATATTATAGGTAATTGAGGTAGACGGTTTGCAGGGGGTTTAATAGGTCTTTGTAATGTGAACACTGTCTGTGTTGATTGTGGTTGTATAAATATATTTCTAAATATGGATTTAATGGTAAACCGGTTTTCATTGTTATCTGCTGGCATGGGCACGATTTGGAAAGGAAAGAACATCTGTATAGTTCTGTTGACAAGTTTAAAAAAAACTTAGTAACACAATACACTTAAGGAAGATGAGCTAATGATTGGTATATATCCATTTCATTTACTAAATAATGTTCTTTGTTTTGTTGTTTTCTTTGTTTTTAATATTTAAATATGGTATACAGAAAATAAGAAATGTCAGCCATTTGTTTCCTCCATGTTTTTATTTTTTTGTTACCTCAGAGCTTACAGAGCAGGTAGAAGCATTATTCCAGGTTTTATAAAACTACAACTCCCAGCATGCTGCAATAGCATAGACATAGTTGATAACTGGCAAAGCGTGATAAAATATACTATACTTGCATACCCTCCAACATGACCCCCTCCATTCGGTACAAAATACTCTGCTCCTGCTCTTTCTTCTTAATCTCTGATTGCAGTCACCTGTGTTACACACCTTTCTATTGGTTACACAGCTTTCTATTCAAATAACGAGTATAACACAGGTGACTGCAATTAGATTAGGAAGGAAGAGCAGGAGCAGAGCATTTTGTACCAAATGGAGGGGGTCATGTTGGAGGGTACTTGTTATAAAATATAGAACACAAATGTAAAGTTTTGTTTTAAATATACTTCTGCTACATTCTTTGATAAAGCTTTATTAGCAATTACAAAGGTCACATTTCTCTTTTGTCTGTGTAATAAACGTGCAACATCTAAATATATGAACAATATTGTTTATTTATGATGCAGAAAGGCATTCACAAATACTGCTTATAATGGTCATTGTCATTTTCATGTCAAATATAAGATTTCTCTTCAAATATATATTTCTTCTTTTTTTTTTTTGTCATACCTAGGAGCTGATATAGCCAATGTCTGTAATGAAGCTGCTCTTATAGCTGCCAGACACCTTTCTGATGCCATAAACCAGAAGCACTTTGAGCAAGCTATTGAGAGAGTAATAGGAGGTGAGATTAAACGAGACTGCTGCCTGTGGTGTATAAATATCTATCTGTGTACTGTAAACAACTAAAAATCTAACTGTCTTTTATTTCTCATTTGGAACTCCGTTACTACTAGTCAGTGCGTAATCTCAGGAGATGGTTATTTGTGTTGTACGTATTTATTTATATTCATTTATCTATTTAGTACAGAATATAAAATCACTGCTTAGCATAGACAGAGCAAGCAGCAACTATAAAATAGACAATTTACCTCACAAAATGATTTTCTGTTGCTTAGTTGAGAAAATTACATTGTGATTGTTTTCTATGAGTCAACTTAGGTTTCTAGAGATTGCCTGTAACATAGGACCAGGGGCCAGATTTACTAAGCTGTGGGTTTCCAAAAGTAGAGATGTTGCCTATAGCAACCAATCAGATTCTAGCTCTCCCTTATTACATACTAGAGAAATTCAGCTAGAATCTGATTGGTTGCTATCGGTGACATCTCCATTTTTTCAAACCCGCATCTTATTAAATCTGGCCTTAGATCTTGACTTCTGAATTTTGCTGAACTTCTGTAATTTTCAGTTAGATTGGGGAGGCCTTTCGCACCGTGGGACAGAATGCAGCACGGGTTGGTTTGAGTTTGTAAACAGATTATTCTTTAAAGTCAGTTTTCTGTGGCAATTTTTTACAGTTTTCCATACACTTAACACTGAAAAAGTCAGGCATCCACCAGCTGTTAGAAGGCATTTGGTGCAAATGGTTAAAACGTGCATATTTTCTGGATCTACCTCTTCTGCCCTTCCGCTATTTGTTGGGGTACCTCCTGGATCCCTTGCTCTTCTCTATCTGTACCTCTTCCCTTGGACAACTAATAAAGTAATTTGGTTTCGAATATCATCTCTATGCAGATGATACACAAATCTATCTATCTATCCACCCCTGAACTGTCGCCAACCGTGCTGGCTCGCGTAACTGAATGTCTTTTTGCCATTTCATCCTGGATGTCCTCTCACCATCTTAAACTTAATCTTTCAAAAACAGAGTTATTAATATTTCCTCCTGCCAACAAGAGCTACCCACCTGGTCTCTCTATTGCTGTTGACAACACTGAAATATTCCCTACTCGCAAAGCTCGCTGCCTAGGTGTTACACTTGATTTTGAACTGTCCTTTATGCCCCACATTCAATCTGTTTCAAAATCATGTTATATATACTTAAAAAACATTTCCAAAATCTGAAAATATCTCTCACAAGAAACTGCTAAAACTCTCATTCATGCACTAATTATCTCCCGCATTGATTACTGCAATGC
>WWET01000537.1:327289-341915 GCA_011038615.1 Limnodynastes dumerilii | reverse complement strand
ATTAACACAAACCCCGCACACTCTCTTTCTTTTCTACAATTCCCTCATCTCTGCTACTAACACTGCTGTGTGGCTGGATCATACAGAGCACTGACAGCACTTTTGCCCTACACCCTGGCTGGTACATTGTGTGATATATAGCACTTGCCCATGTATCAAACCCACTGTCCTAGAGAGTGTAAGCTTGTGAGCAGGGTTCTCCTACCCACCCAGTCTGTCTGTTATTACCCAGTGTTGTTTATACTGATTGTTAAATTGTAAAGCGCTACGTAATCTGTGGGCGCTATATAAAAACCTCTTAATAAATAAATAGTAATATTTGTATATATTGATGGATTATGTGGCCCAGCTCTATCTGAATCTTCTGCTTTGTAATGCATGAAAGTCAGAAGTCTGCATCTGGAAAATAGTGCATACAGTACTGGCTGATGTTATCAAATATGAATCCTCTCATGCTATATGTATGTCACAGTCCTATCCTTCCATTACCCCTTACATGTGATAATGAAGAAGAGGAGGAGGTACTACCTGAACCATTTGTGAACAGTTACTTCAAAAGCACATGCCACATAGGGATTTCTTTGTTATCTTAATCACTTGTCATTTTGCATTCCACTAGTAGTTGCCTCATGATATTTTAATCAGTAATAACGGTAAATTTTTTAAACTGTTTAAAGAACCATATAAACAGAATAATGACCTAATAATATCATTTTAATCATATTTTTTTTTTTACTTTTGCAAAGTTATTAAGCCAAAGCCAGACTTCAGATTTTTATCAAATTGGATCTTGAAGCAAAACATTCAGATAGATCTGAACCACCTTAGGTTTTCTGACATGCGCACACAGGGAACAGGGAAGTTGAACAGCTCAGATTTGGCCCATTGTAACTAGCTTTTCCTTCTGTTCTATTTAACGTTTTTTGGCATCATTGTATTTTATAGGCTTGGAAAAAAAGACACAGGTACTCCAGCCTGAAGAAAAAAAAACCGTGGCTTATCATGAGGCTGGGCACGCTGTGGCAGGGTGGTTCTTGGAACACGCAGATCCACTCTTAAAGGTAAATTACATTGAGAGCCATGTGTGCTGCATATATTCATATACACCCTGCCTGCCACTTATGGTGATTCCCTTACTGATGTTTCTCCAACTGCAATCCAACCAGCCATCAGCCAGTCTGTGAAGAGAAAGCTAGGAGGTCATCTGCATTGTTACCATGCATCATAATAATAATCAAAAGTAGGCACAGTATGACCCCACTATCTATTGAACAAACACTGTATATAATAGTGTATATTGGTATGCCACATTACATTAATCAATATAATTTTTTTAAATTATACATTTATTTAGGAGGTTTTTTTTGTTTGACTTCTATACTAAATAACTATGGACTGGATTCAGAGATCTGTTTTTTGAAGGCACGCAATTATATGCATGCACGCCGCAAGGTAACACCCATGACACTTCTCTTACACGGCCATGTTGTCAGTGACTTACGCCACCATAGAGCACCCTTATCCCTACGTGTGTAGTTACGGGCATATGTTAAGGTACGTACGTGCGTATCTGTGCTCTCATATGCATCCCCCGCCCAGTCTCGCGTAACTTTGAATGTATGGAGTTAAATCCCACCCCTCCATGCGTATGTCCCTAAATGCGATTCACAAGTGCATGCCTAATGGACTTCCGTGCCTAAATCCTACGTAAATTGCGTGGAAAAAGTTACTAGGCATGCTCAGTTGATCCGATCCTAAAAATACACACGCAACGCCACATGAAAACGGATCTCTGAATCCGGTCCTAGATCTATATTTAGTGAAAAGAGCAATGCTTGCTGGGAATGTGCACAGGTCAGGCTGCCTCTTTTTTGCTCACTTGAGTAAGTAATGTAAATGTTCACATTTGGGCCCATATGGTTTTGGGCCATATTCGTTTATAGCACGCTGGCCTGGATTCACACCACCGGACGTATTGCTCATATGTCCGTATTTTACCGATGTTTGCTTCTGCGCATGCGTAGTAACTTTTTTACGTAATCTCCGTTTCGTTACGTAGATCGCATATATGTCATCTTAAAGACCGCATATACGCAATCTACTGAATGACACGATACGTAGATTACGTAAAAAAGTTACTATGCATGCGCAGAAGCAAATATCCGTAAAATACGGATGTATGAGCAATACGCCTGGTGGTGTGAATCCTTTTGTTTCCGTAGAATGTAAATATGTTTAAATAACTGTGTTTTGGCATGGACAAGTGTTCACAAATACTGGCTTGTATTTTAGGTCTCTATCATTCCACGAGGAAAAGGATTAGGCTACGCTCAGTATTTGCCCAGAGAACAGTATCTATACACAAAGGAGCAGCTGATGGACAGGATGTGTATGACCCTGGGCGGTCGCGTCTCTGAAGAAATATTTTTTGGGAGAATTACGACTGGAGCACAGGATGATTTGAAGAAAGTGACACAAAGCGCCTATGCACAGGTTTCTTATTTTTATTAGTTGAATTATTCTAACATAGCACAAATTACAGTGAGGATGTGACATCACTATAGACTAGTAATCACATTAACGTCTGTATATGTGTTTCTGACTAATTTGCTCTCATTGTGATATGTCTGCATTTTAGGTAGGTGGCTCCTAAACAATTCTGTGTTTTGCTCTGTACTTCAGTAACTTGGAGGACATCTGGTAATCTCCCTGTCCTCCTTACTTGCCACTTACTACCAAAGCAAATGGCTACAATGGTGGAGAATGGCAAGAGCTAAAACATATGGTAGTTTTTAGGTGCTAGTTAAATGCTATACATGGCTATATCTGTGGGATTTGTGACTGGATTTGGGGGTTTGTCAGCATATATGACTGAAACAGGGATAGATTGGGGCTCTCTTCTCTATGTAGTGTACATTTAGGGTTGCTCACTCAGTACTGCAGCGTAGCTATCTGTATTCTGTTGGGAGCAGCGGTAGCCAGGACAATGATTTCCTAGCAACAAAGGTTACGTTTTCAAAATAAGGGGATATGCTAATTCTGACTTAGATTATTGTATTGTAAAATTTATCATGTTTTAGCTGCTGATTTTATCCTGAAATGTGTAACCCAAGGTTGGATAAACATACCAATTGAGCAGAATGTGAAGAACTCTGCTTCTTAATATCATTTGAATATTACTGCACAAATACTTTCCAATGTTTGTACTTTCCAGTCTCCTTTATTTACATTATTTTTCTAATAGATTGTCCAGTTTGGAATGAGTGAAAAAGTTGGACAAGTTTCATTTGACCTCCCTCGTCAAGGAGAAATGGTGTTAGAGAAGCCTTACAGTGAGGCCACCGCTAGACTGATAGATGATGAAGTACGAGTACTGATTAACTCTTCTTATGAAAGAACTGTGAAACTCCTTACAGAGAAGAAAGCTGATATAGAAAAGGTGGGCAAGAAACTCATTGCTGCTGTGGTAATGGGAATGCTTTTACATATCCTCATTATAGCTGAGCTTAATAGATTTCAATATCATTCTAAATAAAATGCAGTCCTTTTTTTTGGTAGATTTGTGTAGCGTAAATAATCCACTAGGAATGAATTCAGTGCCCCAGGACTGAGCCTATTATTATTATTCCCATTTTGTTAAATGTTTATCTGTTTCACTTTACATGGAACCCGTGTGTGTGTGTGTGTGTGTGTGTGTGTGTGTACATATATATGTGTGTGTGTATATATGTATGTGTGTACATATATATGTGTATGTGTGTGTGTGTGTGTGTATATATATACAGTTGTGTTCAAAATTATTCAACCCCCAATGCTGTAAAGGGGTTTAGGGACTATAGTGTACATTTGGAATTTTATTCAGAATGAAATCCTACAAGGACGTTTTAAAGAACCAAATGCAACTAAAATGACATCAATTGTTTATATAACACAGTAGTAAATGTTTATTTTGTGGTTTCCTCATTGCCACAATTATTCAACCCCTTAAAGACTACCACTCTGAAGAAGAGAGGTTCATTCCGGTGTTTTCAATCAGGTATTGAAAACACCTGTGGATGTCACCGAGCACCAATCAAGCATAATAAGCACCAATTAGGCAGCTTTAAAATGACTGTGATACTCAGCTCCTTCTAGACATTTACTGGTGTGGTTACAAACATGGTGAAGTCAAGAGAATGGTCCAGGAAGACAAGAGAAGAGGTGATTTGTCTTCACAGCAAGGGCAATGGCTATAAGAAGATTGCAAAGAAGTTAAACATACCAAGAGACACCATAGGAAGCATCATTCGCAAATTCAAGGCAAAGGGCACTATTGAAATGCTACCTGGTCGTGGAAGAAAGAAGATCCTGACTTCGACTGCTGTGCGCTACCTAAAGCGTAGAGTGGATAAAAGCCCCCGTGTGACTGCTGAGGAACTGAAAAAAGATTTGTCAGATGTGGGTATAGAAGTTTCAGCTCAGACAATAAGGCGCACACTGCGTAATGAAGGTCTCCATGCCAGAACCCCCAGGCGCACCCCCTTGCTGTCTCCCAAGAATAAGAAGAGTCGACTGCAGTATGCCAAAAGTCATGTGGGCAAACCACAAAAGTTGTGGGATAGTGTTCTGTGGACTGATGAAACAAAATTAGAACTGTTTGGGCCCATGGATCAACGCTATGTTTGGAGGAGGAAGAACAAGGCATATGACGAAAAGAACACCTTGCCTACTGTGAAGCATGGCGGAGGGTCAATAATGCTTTGGGGCTGTTTTGCTTCTGCAGGTACAGGGAAGCTTCAGCGTGTACAAGGTACCATGAATTCTCTTCAGTACCAGGAGATATTGGATGAAAATGTGATGCAGTCCGTCACACACCTGAGGCTTGGGAGACGTTGGACCTTTCAACAGGACAATGATCCCAAGCATACCTCCAAGTCCACTAGAGCATGGTTGCAGAGGAAAGGCTGGAACATTTTGGAGTGGCCATCGCAGTCACCAGACTTAAATCCGATTGAGAACCTCTGGTGGGACTTAAAGAAAGCAGTTGCAGTGCGCAAGCCTAAGAATTTGACTGAACTGGAGGCTTTTGCCCATGAAGAATGGGCGAACATACCCGTAGATCGCTGCAAGACACTTGTGTCAAGCTATGCTTCACGTTTAAAAGCTGTTATAACTGTAAAAGGATGTTGTACTAAGTACTAAGATTGAATGTCACTTGGGGGTTGAATAAAAACTAATAATGATGTGAGCACAGAAAAGACATTTGTATATGTGTATGTGTGTGTATATATATATATATATATGTGTGTATGTGTATTTATTCCTTGTACAATGATTTCTGGTTTAATATTTCTTTTAGATTCTAATTGAACATTAACTTGTGCTGACTTTCTAGGTTGCTCTTCGCCTCTTAGAAAAGGAGGTACTGGATAAAAGTGATATGGTTGAACTGTTGGGTCCAAGGCCATTTGCAGAAAAATCTACATATGAGGAGTTTGTAGAAGGTACTGGCAGTATGGATGAGGACACAACACTTCCAGAGGGCTTGAAAGACTGGAACAGAGACCGTGAGAAGGATAAGGATAAGGAGGAGTCGAGTGATGAGCATATTGCCAGGCACATCAGTAAAGGAATGCCATTTTGATTGTTATACATTGCATTCAAGAGAGAGAACTATGTTTTTAGTTAAAAAAATAAAATCTTTCACATGGGTTATCAGGATATATCCACACTCCCAATAAAGACTTCAAGTGAATTTGGGTGTGTGTAGCTACGTTAATATTGCCCTACTGCAACTGTGTGTTGACAGTGAGGAGAGACATTTGGACAATCAAAAAATGTAATAGGAAAAGGACAGCCATATTTATTGGTTGGTTCATGAGCAAACTGTCATGTATATTAATTTAAACCAAAAAAACTATATCGCCTACTCTTAATCTTTTACAATAAAAAGTGAACCGCCTTTCTGAGCTTTATGTGGTAAGGAATTCATCATAATTACCTTAATATCTGTTATTACAGACCTCGGCTGTGTGGGTCTTTTATGTACAAGCTATTACCAACTTGTATAGAAATTGGTGATACCACTGTAAAACACAAATGAGCTGCAAATAAAAGCAGAATTTACCACAAACGAGATAATCCGTATTTCCCAGCAAAAAGGGCACTTACTTTGATAATATAATTAGACTTCTTAAATAAGGGTAAAAGTTGGTCTGGATGTTTGATTATTTGTACATATCTGAATGTATTTTCTGCTGTATAAAGGTCTGGATAAAAAAAATTTAAAGTATTCTTTAGTTTGTTACATGTCATTTTACGTATTATGGGTCTGTTAAGGCGGGGTTGCATGTGTCGTCACATATACTTGCACGTTGCCAACAGCTAATTGTCAGCTGTGTGTAATGTAGAATACAGCCCTATTCGGAAAAGCCTGCCGCTGGACCTGACAGGTTAGTGCAGGGGAGGGGATGTGTTTTAGTAGGGTAATCGTAGGGTTGGGCTGCAGGGAGGGGGTGGATGGGAGAAGGGGAGACTTAAGGATAAAGGGCCGTGTGCAGAGCTCCATGCGCATTGCATATGTGCCCAGAGTTTTCCGATATTTGTTACTGCGTATGCGTAGTCATTTTGTAATGCCGTCTACGTTTCTTTTTGCAACGTAGATTGCGTATACAAATATCGGAAAACTGGGCACATATGCAATGCATGCGGCCCAAATTTACTAAGCTGTGGGAAAGGAAATGAGAGGTTACCCATAGCAACCAATCAGACTCTAGCTCTCACTTTCCTATTACATACTAGAAAATGTTAGCTAGAATCTGATTGGCTGCTGTGGGCAATATTTCCACTTTTCCTTTCCTGCAGTTTAGTAAATGTGGTTCTTAGGGCTAGGCTGCAGGAAAGGGAAGGAGTCTAGAAGGACACTTTGGGTTAGGCTGCGGGGAAGGGAGTGTTGGGGTAAGAATTAGTATTAGGGTTGGGGAAATAGAGTGGCGCTTACCTGTCTGTGGTGGGGCAGGAAGTTTCTTAGTAGCTCTGTCTTTGGAAATTGGGTCTTTTGAAAAAGCCGCTCTCAGTGGCGACCTACACCCATTAAGGCATATTAATGACCTTGTTAGTCTTTCCGACAACAGAGAATGGGGGCTCTGTAACCTATCATCATTACATTATTTAAACATAACATTGGCCTTTTGTTTTCAACATTCTTTTACACTTAATTCCAAAATATGTACATTTTAGCACTATGTGCTATAGAGTGTTGTGGGTTAATTAAAGCGCACATGTACAGAGTTTACATTTGTCAGCTGGGATTATGTTTTCTTTTTATTAAACAAGATCACTTTTGCAAAGCTCATCAAATTATCTGACTTAAGTACAGAAGGTAATAAAAACTGGGTCCAACCATTTGTGAATATAGCACAACAGCAGGGCCAATTATTTTTCTTGAAACTGGCCTCATCCTATAACCATGTCCATACAAATATTTTGTTTGCCAATTGTTTGTTTAAACACTAGTCTCGTCTTCACAGTTAACAGTTACTAGACAAAGATGCGATTACTGGGTATTATTAGATTGGTATTACGTAGAATTATTTCACTCCTGGATTATTTCTTCATCTTCGTCAAATGTTTCCTCACCGTCATTGGCTGTAGCATCTTGATATTGTTGGTACTCTGACACTAGGTCGTTCATATTGCTTTCGGCCTCTGTGAATTCCATCTCATCCATTCCTTCTCCAGTAAACCAGTGTAGGAAAGCCTTTCTCCTGAACATGGCGGAAAACTGTTCTGAGATTCTCTTAAATAATTCTTGAATTGCTGTGCTGTTTCCTATAAACGTGGAGGCCATTTTCAGACCTCGTGGTGGTATGTCACACACAGCCACCTTGACGTTGTTGGGGATCCATTCTACAAAGTAGCTGCTGTTTTTGTTTTGGACTGCTAGCATCTGCTCGTCTACTTCCTTCATTGACATTGGACCTCTGAACACGGTAGCCACGGTTAGATATCGTCCATGGCGTGGGTCGCAAGCTGCCATCATGTTCTTGGCATCAAACATCTGCTGGGTAAGTTCAGGGACCGTGAGTGCTCTGTATTGTTGACTTCCCCTAGCGGTTAGTGGCGCAAAACCAGGCATAAAGAAATGAAGACGTGGGAATGGCACCATGTTTACAGCCAACTTTCTAAGATCTGCATTAAGCTGGCCTGGAAATCGTAGTGATGTGGTTACTCCACTCATTGTTGCAGATACAAGGTGGTTGAGATCTCCATAGGTTGGTGTGGTAAGTTTCAAGGTACGAAAGCAGATATCATACAATGCTTCATTATCAATACAGTATGTTTCATCTGTGTTTTCAACTAGCTGGTGCACAGACAGGGTTGCATTGTATGGTTCTACTACTGTATCAGACACTTTAGGTGAAGGCATGACACTGAATGTGTTCATTATCCTGTCCGGATATTCCTCCCTTATCTTGCTTATAAGTAGTGTGCCCATACCAGAACCGGTCCCTCCGCCAAGTGAATGAGTAAGCTGGAATCCTTGCAGACAGTCGCAATGTTCACACTCCTTTCTGACTATATCAAGAACTGAATCTACTAATTCTGCACCTTCTGTGTAATGTCCCTTTGCCCAGTTATTCCCTGCTCCAGTTTGTCCTGCAACCAAATAAAATCTTGCCTTAGAAAAATGATTTATTATTTTGAACAGTGTATTCTATTGTACATTAATGTAACACTACTATAGCATAAATTTTGCTACTTGTGGAAACACCATAAACATTTGGCATTTAAACAGTTTAAATTAATTATTTTTATTTTAAGCAAAATAATCCTCCCTGGATATAATTTTAGCATACAAAATATCTATAGGATGGGACGTATTTGAATTTAGTCTTCATGTATATTCGAGTAGATTTATTTAAAGATATGTTCAGCTCAACAATATGTTTGTATTAAATGCAACTCAGCCACAGAAATGTTGCATTTCTATGACTTAGGTATATGTTTTGGCCAAATTTACCATAGTGAGCATTTAAATATGAAAAAATTGTAACAATATAAATGTCTTTAAACTTACAGAGAATTAGGACTAAGCAAAAGTGATTACACGTAAAGTGGAAAGCAAGGTTGATGATAAGAAAAGCAATAGTGACTGCTTTTATTGTACGTTTTCAGCTGAGTTATGCAAATCGACCTCTGCATTGGAATTTGTTTGAAAAAAAGAGTTTTAAATTGGTGCTATTGACCTTCACTTAAATGACATTCGAACGTCAAGCAGAGTGTTGCAGTGGAAATGCGGCTGTTGTCTGCAGGTGGCAATTGATGAAGAGATTGACTGACACTTTGCTCGGCAACTCATTTTTGCACTTAATTTGAACGGGGGAAAGGTTTATCCTCTTAAAAGATTTGAAATAAGGCAGAAAACACTGCTGATAAATAATCTCTTATAAGATCAATCTAAACTGTATTTTAAAGATGCTGAAAGAATTTTGAAAGTTAGATAGTGAAAGCAAATAAACCGTACAACACGTTTGATTTTACGTAACACAAGTTTCCACAGTTTAGACAAATGCAAACTGTATTAAATACATAATTAAATATGCATTTCTGATCATGCAAAGCTCCCTGAAATACTATTCATGGTACAGGAGATCTATGGCATGGCTCCCAAGCAAAATGATTCCCCGTGAAATCTACCCTTTCTGATCTCCTTATGTTTTTTTTTAGGTATTTTCATACGTTTTTTATTATTATTATTATTATTATTATTATTATTATTATTATAATTATTTGTCATACTCAGAGCAAAATTAACAGTGTTTTATAGACCAATGAAAACTTGAGTTCAGCTGATTGTTCTGCAAGTGTCATTAATACGTCACTTTTGTATTGTTCCTGTTAGGATATTATTTGATTTATCAAAATTTTATTGTTTTCAAACTGCTTAATTTCCTTCAAATCAAGCAGGGCCCCAGTACCTTTCCACTCAAACCAGGTTGTTTGAGCCTAGTCCTGGGAATTTGCCAAAATCCCGGGTTTTTAGTGGCAATGTGAAAGGGGTATAAGCCTGTCAAAGCAAAGGTTATTCCAGCACTGACCACGAAATGTGTGAAGGCTTATTTCTTAATTTATTTGTACTATGCATCTTCTGTGTTCAAATATATACTTACCAAAAATAAAATTATCTGGTCTAAAGAGCTGTCCAAATGGCCCGGATCGTACACTATCCATGGTGCCTGGCTCCAAGTCAACCAACACAGCTCTGGGCACATATTTCTGAGCTGTAAACAAAGACAATGTGAAAGATACTCCATGAGACTCTGTGTCATTATGAATTAATTGTATATTTATCCTATAGGCAAATATTTCAGGACTAGGAATACTTACAATAATGCAGACTAACATGATTTCTTTATAGTTGGGGATGTAAATTCTTTATTATATAAATTGTTTAATGAGCTGTAACTTCAATGTTTATTAAAACATTTAGGAGTTAATGCAAAGTTGGTCATAAAAATGATTTATGTAAATTACTTTTAAAGAAAGTTAACGGGACAATAGCAAATTTCCATTGAAACTGAAGCTTTTACTCCTGTTTAGAACATGACGTCTCCTGCAAGGTCACTCCCTAGGAGTAGATGGGCCTTAGCAGTTTTCGTTACCTACATACTAATCGCTGCAGATTACAGTACAAGGCAGAAACCCAAATAATTATGGTTCTGTTTCTTTTTTTTGCTGACCCTTTATTGGCTAACACTGTAGTGGGCAGCTATTAGCCAATAAAACCAGCAGCAGGTAAAGCTACTTGATTACAGGATGGAAGATAAGTTAGTCCATACTTGTCACTAGATTACAAATTGTTTTGTTGCACAAAGGCCAACATAAAATAACACTACATTGTACAATATCCAACATAATATATGTAGATTACTAAATGGCTCCATAATGTACAATGTCACTTAGGGAACAGCTCCATGTGGTACGCTGGCAGCTAGAGGGAACATGGATCGTATGCTATACTGGCCTCTTGATAGCTAGGAAATGGGCTTCATATTTTACACTAGCAGCTAAGGAGCAGATAAGCTGCCATTCCCAATGTTATAGTACCCTGGCAGTTTGAGACCTGCTAGTATAGTGACAGGTAAGAATCATGCTCTGTATTGCGCACTGGATGATAGGTAACACTTATAAGTATGTGCAGGGCAGGATGTTGGGCTTCCATTTTGTTGTATTTACTTACAATGCATGAAAAATATTATTATCGGTATGCCATTTTCTACACAAAGCTTTATCTATAACGTTTGGTTATATGTTTCTTCATTTGTTAAGTGTATTGTACCAGATCCAGATTTGAAAATATCAGGAAATCAAGTGGAGAGTTACTTCTGTGCAAAACCATGTTCAATTTCCAGGAGATTTAAATGAATCTTATTCTTTGTTTTCAGGGAGAAAAATGTTTGTGCTTATTGCTCACATAAGGCCAGATCCAGACCCCCGCTTGCTTTACGTGTGTGCGATGGTCTGTAGTTATGCAGCGTAGAGGGGATTTCACACCCCCGGCACTCTAATGGTAGTATTTCTGGATACTTACGTGACCAGAAAACTACCTTAATAGGTGCAACTTTATCTGCGTCAGTACGGACGTAACGGGACTTCCTCGCCCCAACCCCTCATTTAAATGCCTATTCCCGCCTATATGGTGAAGATACGGCACTCGTAAATGAAGGGTCAGCCCCTTCAATGTGCCTACAGAAGTACGTAACTTAGTTACGTACGTCTGTAGCTACGCTAGTGGAACATCTGGCATGCATGCGCAGATGTTCCCGACACAGGGGACTTACGCAAATGACTTTGACTGTCGGATTCAGTTCTGGATCCGGCCCGTATACTGATCAACTTTGCTTTTAAAATGTTATTTAGACTTGGGGCTAGAATTACTAAACTGCGGAAATAAAATTTTCTAGCATGTAATAATTAAGTGAGAGCTAGAATCTGATTGGTTGCTATGCACATCATCTCCACTTTTCCAAAGTTCAGTTAATCTAGCCTTTGCGCTTGGAAATATCACTACTCAGCTTTAGCTCAGATTAATTTACCTCCTAATTTCCATTTATTTCCTCATTTTAGCTCTGGTCCATTCTTTTTTTTTTTTCCTTAAAATGTATATTTTGCAGAGCCCGTTTCTTTGAGAGCAAAACAGTTCCATTTTTAGTCTTGAAACTGACATTTCAGGCATACCAGTGTTCCTGCCAGCCACATGTAAACAGGTCTGTTTTATTAGCAATTCTGTAGTCTATACAAAGCACTCCATATCTATGGTAGGCATCTTTTTTATGGTATGTATAAAACTTCAAGTAAGAACAAGTAATTGGGATGTGAAAACCTTCTACATCTTAGAATGTGTTTCCATACGCACAGAACACTGATTTATTGCAGGTTTATGCTGGTATAGCATTGAATCACATTGGCACCTGCATAGAAATGGAGGTAATGATACACGCTTATCATTCTGAAAAATATAGCTATTATTAAATTACACTTTCACTATACTTTTTAAACATTGGATACAATTTGTTAATGCTGGATAATATAAATTAGCATACATTTGGGCCTGATCCAGACCTACGACCGCGAGCGCCCGCGTATAAACTTTCACGCCCATGACACTCCCATTGATTGTACCTACTTACGGCGGCTGAACCCTACCCTAAGTTTTTCCAGCGTACGTGCGAATTTTCGTACCGATACGCTGGTCGTACTGGTTTTAGCACGCCCATACTGTACAATTTAAATGGCTATCCCCGCCTCTGTGTAGTAACTCGAGCGTCCAGACTATCGTCGTACAAAACGCACGACCTTGGGCGAAAAATACACTGAAAATACGCTTGCTGTACGCTCATGTCCTTCATACGACCGGAAGTTGTCATACTGCACATGCGCATTGCGTTTTTTTGCCCGTTTTTACGCTCACGATCGGCATACGATCGCTTGCGGCCGTAGGTCTGAATCAGGCCCATTGCTCTTATGCTAATGTTAATCCACTGTTTATAATTGTTTCATAATTTATTAACCTATAGTATTTATGTATTTTATAGGATATAACAGGCAACGGTGTTAATCTTCACATACATGGATGGCTAGGTAATATAAGTGTATATAAGGCTGTGTAAGTGCAGTGCAGTGTAGTTTTGCATTGAATTACATTCACACCCAGTGGTCAAGGTGGTAATTTAGAAGTGATGGTATAGAAACATACACAATAATAGAAGTTAAATGTGGGAGAAGTGATGGTATGGCATACCACTGTATACCGCCACACTTCGAGTTCTATCTATATCACCAGTAAAATATTACCAGATAACTAGTAAAACCTATAAACAGAAATACTGTTTAGTCTATTAACTCGCATTGGGTGCTGAAGGGTATTCATCAGAACTGTTTAACTGAAATATTTCAGAAAGCAGTTTGTTGCTCCTAGAGCCAATGGGGAAAAAAGCCAAGACAACAGAGCTCAGTGTTGGGCCAACAGGAACACGGCCAAAGTAAACCTAACTGAGAGTGACGGCATACGCTGTGACACATACACAAGTGTCAGAAAGCAGTATTTGAAAAAATCATCCAATAAAGGAAATGCTGGTGCTCATAGTTTAATTGAACAGCAGTTCATATGTGTGTAGTCATTTCAAAATTAGATGATGTGTTGATTTAATTCTAGAGGCCCTATGGAAAAAAAAGCACAGGACATTCACTGACTGGAAACGTATTAACAAGTATTTTATATCAAGCAGCTTTATTAGTTTTGTGCAACAAACATAACAAAAGTAATCCCCCATAGAAAAGAAAAGGGGGAATAGTGCTTACAATTATATTGAATATTTACTTCCGCTATCTATGTTCCCTGATGTGTAAGAGCGAACTGAGGCAAATGTGGAAAGCATACAAATTCAATGCATGCTCTCATACACTCCTTCATTATGCACATAATACCCTGCTCTTGATCTTCCAGCAGTCACACTCATCTGGTTTTAATTAATTAACTTTGAAAAACATTTTGGACCGTAATCCGAGCTGTGCTTCTGTCTGTTTTTTAGACAGAAGTATAGCCAAAATGAGCACAGCGCATGTCACAGCGGTAGCAAGCACAGAAAGATGGGTGCCATCCGTCTGTGTCCACATCCACCTCTACTGCGCCAGTGAAACGAGGAGTTCTGCGATATTTAAATGAGAAAAGGGGTGTTTTTCTTATAAAAATATCTGCAGTAGTGGTGTACAGTACTTGTGCATCCGCCATATGCTTACATCCCAGGGGGTAGTGTAAGTGGAAGGCACAGGTCACCGTAAGTGTAAAAATTTGTGTAAAAAAAAAAAAAAAAAGTATATCGGCTGGAGAGATTCGTTTTTCAAAATGTATTTATTTAGAAAAAAAAAACAGGCTAAACTTTGGTTAGGCGGCGCCACTGTAACCCGCGGCTTCCGTAGCTACAGATCCGCATAAACTCTGAATCAGGGCCTTTCGCTTCAGCGCAGGTGGTTAACATAAGAAGTGACAGTTAGAAGCTCAGAAGCAGAGTATTTTGTACCTAGTAGCCATTGTTCTGATAAAATGACCATTAATGCAATGTGTCACACATGTGTAACTTCATTC
>WWET01000537.1:313158-323229 GCA_011038615.1 Limnodynastes dumerilii | reverse complement strand
CATAGCAGAAGCACCAGGACACTCCCTGCTCGGAATGATCCTGCATTGGGACATTGTGGGGGCTTTTCAGGATTCCAAGAGGATGAGAGAGACATTCGCTTGCTATAAGCATATCAAGAGTCTGAATCACTTGATATCTATACAGAAAAGAAATAATTCCTCAAAGAGAGATATATAATAAAGTTTTTATCTGCATAGTAATGCCTACTCCTGTCTCCAAGAAAGCAGGCTCAGTTCCCTATATTTGTGACTAGTGTTCCAGTCATCACTCATATGGCCATTACTTCCTGTTTATGCCTAGATACAGTAAAGAATTGCAATAAATAGTTACTGTACACAACTGTACATTTTATTATAATTGTTATATGATATATACTGTGTTTCTTATATTCACAGAGACATATACAGAACTCTGAGCACAGTATAGGTTCCTAAACCATAAGAAGAAAATAGAACATGCCACATTACTATACTTCTGCATTATCCCAATAATAGATTACATGTAAGAGTCCAACAATACTAAATTTTAAATCACACTGTGATGAATGATACACAGACATATTTAATGTTCAGCAATCCGTTATCTAGATGGAATTTGTCAGCATTCCACGCCCTGTGCTGTTTCCTAATGTTATTAGTAAAGTGTTTCTACTAACAAATAAAAGTCATGTTTCCTAGCACAGAGTGCAGGCATAGATTTTGTGAAGCCATGCTAGATGGCTACTGACGCCTTGAGACGAGTCTGTGCCTTGTATGGAAACAGCTCTCTGTAACTTTTATGCTGAAGCAAGTAAGTTTTATGTGAGATCGGCGCTGACAGACACACCCGAAGCCGATCTCATCTGCACCACACGACACTTTCACGCTCCTAAAATGTTTTTTGACCATGAGTGTTAGTGTTAAAGCAACATGTCACATTACGCCTGCTGATTTATACAGTGTGCCACATGTCAGAAGAGTGCTGTCTGGGTGTCTACATGCGGATCACTAAGGTGCAATCTGTCAGAAGAATAGTGCCAGGGAACATCTGCCTTACCTTGGTTCCGATTTGATTGCCGCACTGGCCGGCCTGAATGTGAACGATCTCTCTCATGGTGCTTGCCTGTGCCTGTGTCCTGGGGATGTGTGGATGGATGTATCTGATCCTCCTGCTCGCTAGATATCCCACACACAGATGGGAACAGCCTACATTGGGCTGGATCAGAAAATGAATGGAATGGCATAGTTAAAACAATGGGTGGAGATGTGGGCAGTCTCTTCTATAGAGTGCAAACCCCCTCATAACATTAGAAGTATTAGTAATCATTCTAATGCATAGAAAAGAGATGAGAACTTATAATACTAAAATATGTACTTGTGCAGCTGTAAACATGGCTATTTTCTTGCCCTATTTATGGTGCACTATAAGGCTGACCATACACTAAATAACAATCTGTTAGCATCGGATTAGACAGAAACTGGCAAGACACCCTACAATAATCTGTCTGATCAGTCATTTATCATGTATAGGGAGGACCATGAACAATCTGATCACTGCTGTGCCTCAAATATTTGGATTAACCCAGGGAATGTTATGTACCCAATAGCCAGAGCATTATGTGGTTCAGCATAGACGTCACATAGTGTGTGGTCAGTTTAAGAAATAGGGGCAATAATCTGCTAATCAGATCAGTAATGTATGGCAAGGACTGATTTGTCCTAAGGCTGTTTCAGTAAGCTTTCTGTTATGTGATATTAAATGTTTGTTCCAGGCAGGCGAGGAACTACCATTGGTGCAACAGGTGCAATGGCACCAGGGCCCATGCTGATACAAGGGCCTTCAGCCATCATCACCGCACCGCCAAAGGTTCCCACCCTGCTACCTGGGATATTATCAGGGCCAAAGCATATTTTTTGCACCTGGGCCCACAACTCGCTAGTTCCACCTCTGGTTCCAGGTGCATATAGGAAGTGTCCTTTTTTTTATTACAAATAAATTACTTATCTATATGAAGCCAGGACATAATAATAATAATAGCAATAATAATGTATTACAGGCTCTATATTTCATATATACACTGATTAGCCAATACATTAAACCCATCTGCCTAATATTGTGTGGGTCTCCTATGTGCCACCAAAACAGCACTTCCACAAAGATGTTAGCAGCAGATTATTTAAGTCCTGTAAGGAGTGATCTGGAGCCTTCATGACTCAGACTTGTTTTTCCAGCACATCACACAGATGCTCCATAGACTGAGATATGGGGAATTTGGAGTCAAGTAAACAACTTGAACCTTTTGTCATGTTCCTCAAGCCATTCCTGAGCAATTTCTGTAGTGTGGCAGAAAGAGACCGCTGCCATCAGGGAATACCGCTAACAGGAAAGACTTGATATGTGTCAAGGTAACATGCACATGAAAACCAGGACTCAAGTATTCCCAGAAGCCCATTACCCAGAGCATCACTCTGCTTCTGCTGACTTGCCTTCTTCCCATAATGCATCCTGGTTTCATCTTTTCCCCAGGTAAACCACACACCCTGTTATCCATATGATGTAAAATTAATTTTGACATCAGACCAGGCCACCATCTTCCATTGCTCCATGGTTCAGTTTAGATACACATGAGCCTATTGTAGGTGCTTTTGGGGTTGTACAGGGGTCAGCATGGGCACTCTGACCGATCTATGACTATACGTAGCAAACTGAAAAGCACTGTGTGTTCTGATACCTTTCTATCATAGCCAGAATCAACTTGCAGCAATTTTAGCTCTTAGGTAGGAGTGAACCAGATGGGGTAGCCTTCGCCCACCACATGCATTAATGATCCTTGGCCCTGTCACTGGTTCATCAGTTGTTCTTCATTGGATTACTGCATAATAGGAACATCTCTCAGGAACTGGGACCCAGTCGCCTAGCCATCACAATTTGGATGTTAGTAGTAACAAAAAAAAAACACACAAGGCCGTGCTTCAATTCAAATATATGCATATATATATATGTATATATAAATGGAGAGGTGCAGCCAAGGACCAAAATGACCACTGTGCAACTACAAGGAACAAAAGAGAGGTTCGGCGCTCCATGCAAACATTATATAACCCTATGTGTCAGAACATACTTAAAAAAAGGTTTAGTTCACAGTATAGCTATATTGGGTTAAGCTCACCTGCCCAGCGTCAAGGATCCTCCTGTAAGTGAGTCTCTATCCGTTTGCTATATGTGTACTCAGGAGGTCTGTATTTAAACACTCCTGTCATTTGAAAAGTGTGCAGCGGCCATATTGGGGAGGTTTCAGGCTCCCAAAGCAGAATAACAGTAACAAAAAAACACACAAGGCTGCGCTTCAATTCAAATATATGAAATAAGTGTATATATAAATGGAGAGACATCAACTACACAATGCTTTGATTCAGGACAATGTAATAAAGAGTGATGGGCCATTTTAATGTTGTGGTATCTTGGCCCCGCCTCTTGCATTACATAGGGGGTGTGGCTTGTTGACATGTTTCACAGCCACACGTCAACAGTATCTTCCTTCTAGGATCTCCGATAAGGGAAAAAAATATATAAAAGTTTGCAAGTACAGTATTCTATAAAGTGTAAATGTGATTTCCAACCGGTCTGCAACAATTGTGGTCTCCAGGCTTCATGGTTCATAGAAGATAAGAAACCTCCTTCTGATTGGCCCAGCAAAGGAGAAGTAGAACTTTCCAATTACTCGGTTCGCTACAGACCTGGCTTGGATCTTGTGCTGAAGAACTTAAGCCTTAAAGTAAAAGGAGGAGAAAAGGTAAATCTAAGGTTTTGATCACATAACATAGACATCCATATGATAAAACAGAAGGGGGAATGTAATCTAAGGCTTAAAACACTGCTTTTAACGTAATAGAGTCTTATAAAATTGATTATTACCCTAACTTGTGATTATTCCTGAAGTTCATTTTCAGAGCCATAACTAGAAACTTTAGCACCAGGGGCAAAAAGGATAAATGGTGCCCCCTGACCCTGAATTTCAATCCAATTTAACCATAAATACTTACTGGTGCCCCCTTAAGATTTGCGCCCTGTGTGGCAGCCCCTATTGCACACCCCTAGTTACAGCCCTGTTCATTTTAACACTTTAGGGTGAAAAGTATTGTGTTTGATTAATATATTTTGTTGGTCATTTTTATGGCTATACCATGTAGATGTACATATTTGTTATGTTTTTGTTTACTATGAAATCATTTTTTCATCGCAACATTTACACACAATACCGACAATATCTATGTGCAGCAAAGCAGGGCTGGATCCAGAGTTTGAAAATAAGGAGATAAAATATGGAAAGTTACACCTGGGCAAAACTATGTTGATTGCAGGGGAGGCAAATTTCATCTGTTGTAATCAGTATTAGAGTTGAGAGGTGACATTTCTCAGCACAAGTCTAAATAACAGAGTATAAGTAAAGCTGGTCAGTATCTGTGTGCAGTAAGCAAAGCACTCTCCCTGCATGCAAAGACTAACATTAATCTGACTTGAAATTCAACATGGTTTTACCCAAGTGTAACTTTCCATCTAAATCCCACTTATTTTCAAACTCTAGATCCTGTCCTTTTTATAGTTCTTTAGTTAATATGCCTCATAATAAAGCTCTTTATTTCTCTTTAGTTGTGCCTAATTTATCCCTCATAATATGTCTTTATGTGATATAGAGCTCTATTAAGGGAACTACAGAGGGGGATAATTTGAGCACTATTAAGTATAATAAAGTATAGCATGTAGCATGTATAGTGGATTGATTAAATATGATAACTCAGCTTACCCATACCATTTTGTGTGCTGACCAATCAAAATGTTTAAACTTGGTCAACATACAGTATTTATTACCATCTTTCCAACCGTCATATTTTTGGGACACAAATCAATCAATCTATTTAAACTAATATAATCGCCTCAAGATCTGTGTGTGTTTTGAATCCATCAGAGTATTTAACAGAAGTTAAATACATTGAAATGTGATAGCCTTCCAAACACAAATCAGGAGACTTGTTAACAACTTCATGTCAAATGTCAGACGTTTTCATACTTGTAATACTAAAAAACAGCGTCCATCTGAAACACCAGGGGGTGGTCAACTTTATTCTTTAATATTTCATAGAGTCCTAAGTTCCAGTGGTATATGCTTTACTGTCTCAACTATTTCAAGACATCGATCTCATTCACCATATAAACAAATCTGCTACCCCCTCATTAGCCTTGGCCGTAGATGTGGCGCAGGCCTTTGATAGGATGCCCTGGCCTTTTATGACACTTACTCTGCAGCAGTATGGCTTTGATGGTGAATTCGTAGATGTGATACTAGCCCTTTACCATAGCCCTTCTACAACTGTACTTACCAAAGGCATTAGCTTGGACCCCTTCAAAGTTACCAATGGGACACCGCAAGGGTGCCTTTTATCACCATTCATTTTTTACTTTGTTATTGAACCGCTGACATGTCAAATTAGCAACAACCCAGATGTCAAAGGTATTGAAGTAGGGAAGGAAGAGTACAAAATAGCTCTGTTTGCTGACAAGGTTTTGTTGACTTTAGGTAAACCTCTCACATCGTTGCCAAACCACAATAAAGAGTAGACTGACTATAGGGTCATCTCAGGCTAACAAGTCTAAAGCGTTATCCTTTAATCTCCCAGTTCACCTTAGGAAATGATTACATTTAAAAAAAAAATTTGTTTCACCAATTAGAGCAGGACCTGATAAGGTGGACCAAATTATATATCTCTTACTTAGGGAGAATAAATGTAATAAATATGAATGTACTCCCTAGGATTAATACTGTCTAATATAGGATAAGAAAGAAGGTGAGGCAACACCTACAGTTCATTTTTAGTCAGATATGTTTTTAACACAAATTATGGGCGAGTTTTTCTAACACCTCTAATTAGACTATTTATAAATTACAAATGTACTTTGAAGAAAAAATAAGACTATGTAAAAACAGTAATGACTGTACCTCTAGGAGTATTGTGCTACATACTATTAACAATAACAATTCTTACAACTAGAGAGAACCATTATGCTACATAAAGAACACTTTGTAGTGAAATAAGTGCTTCTCCCTAGTGAAAACGTTTTTCTCGTGGGTGTATCATAACTCATATAATTGTATACAAGCATGAATAGGATCATTTAAGTTGACTGCAGTTCTCTGCTTAAATTGTTTATACTAAATACAAGCATCATAAATTACAAGCTATGTGTTGCTCCATCTGTGATAAAGAACAGACCTTATATTAATAAAAACAAAACAAAAGAAACTGAAGGAGTTTAAACAAGTAGGACAGAAACTAGAGGCTAATGTGGAATCTTGTGCAACCTGCATTGCCTATCACTTTTAAAGAGATAGCTGCTGTTTAGTTCAGGATATACTTCTACAGTTCTTTAATTTGTTTGTTTTTTAATCTGTGATGTTTGATTTGACAAATAAATATAATTAAATTGACTTCTGAAAATCAACATGGTTCTTTCACAAACATTTTATTGTTTTTTTTGTGTTTTTTTGCGTTTTACAATGTTTTACAAACAGAGAAAAGTGAACAAAGAACAAACACAATAAAATAGCAAAACTGCCAACAGATACACAAGAACAAGAAAATGACACCTCTGTGACAAGAGTCGACCCTGTCAGCTGACCTCCCAACCATTGTCAGGTTTTCATAATAAACAGATGACAGGATGATGGAGTAGTCTGGAAAGGATTTTACAACTGCAGGTATCAAAGGAGGAAAAAGGGTGCCCCAAGACCCTGAATTCCAAGCCAATTTAACCATAAATACGAACTTACTTGCCCCCTTAATATTTGCGCCCTGGGCGGCCACCCCTATCGCACACCCCTAGTTACAGCCCTGTATAAACAAATAAAATAGCAAGCAGCATGGGAATGTGACAGAGCAGTAGGTGGAGGGCAGAGCCTTACATAATGATGAGGGGAGGAGGTGATCGTTTTCTACAAGTAAGGTTGGCTGGTCTCTTAAAGGTGGCTGTAGACATACTGTATCTTGTAGACTTGATAGATAGGGTGATTGCAGTGATAGGTACTCCTGAGCGTAAAGGGGTAGACCCAACCCAGTGTCTGTGTAAGTCATTGGTAGTAGGTTTAAATCATTTTACAATATCCTCATGAACTGATGTCAAATCTATTTGTTTATAAACCAAGGAAGTGTGTGAGGAGACTATCAGTGGCAGAGCACAGATTTATGGGCCAGGGTGAGGAAACGTGTGAGTCAGGGCTTGGTAGATGCTGAGGAGAAAGAAGGGATCATATAGACCTTTCCTCTAAGTAGCAGAACAGAATTGGGAATGGGCATTTAGAGAGTGTCCCATTCTCCCAGGATCCTATTAATATATATTAATATATATGGGTGTTATCACTATCTGCATGCCCATCATTTTTCATGCATGTCCGTAGGCTGTAAAAGATATATGTTATTTCTCTGTGTACTTATAGCAGGTCCCTGACTATTCTGTCACGCCTGTTCTCCACTGATTTTCAAACTCTGGATCCGGACCATTGTTTGGAAGTATGTCTGAGACCAGCAGCTTATTTGTTAGTTTACAGAAGCTGTATTGGAGCCTTTAAAGAAGTGCCTCTATGTGAGTTAACTTCATTGTTTAGCGTTAGGACCAGCTGACAGTGACTATGTTAAATCGTCATAGATGGAACTTTTGCACAAGAAACAGTAGAAAACTAACTATGGATTAGACCAGGAAAAACTGAAGCTCCTCTTTATAAATATTCCATATGCTTACAGACAAAAAAATATCTATATAATATAGATTTCCCGACTCAGCACATCATCGCCCCCACTCCTACACGTCGTGGCAACTGGCCCTCTCAGATTACCACCCTGGAAGGAATATAATTCCTCACAGCTCCATCTGGTCTTAGTACAAACATTGGAGAGAAAGCAACAGCTCTTGGCCTGCCTGCAACCTATTTTTATACTTAACCCTGAAATGCAACAAAAGGCCTGTGTGATTTAGAGCTCTGTGTCAGAGTGTTATACTGATCCCATATAAACAGCTGAGATGACTGCTCATTATATGACATAACTTCCAAGCATTTGAAGTTCAATTTTGAGTATATTTCAAGTCTGAAGAACTACAAATAGTTGAATTTAGATGATCTGTATCAATAACTACATATTTATAACTTTATATAATCCTCCTTAACTATTTTTTGCTCTCACAGGGCCGTATCCAGACTTAAGACAGACAGGATATTTCTGTACGATATATAGGGAAATAGCCTGTCAGCATGTCCAGTAGAAAGGAATTCTGCATCGGACCTTATCCGTCTACACTGCAGTCTGTACAAGGGAATGACCCACTCAACATGCATACAAGATACATTTGGTGGGTGGGAATAGCTATGCTAATCATACAATAAGGGCTTGGCTAAGTCCTTAAGCATGATCCTGTATTCTGCACATAGACATACAAGCAGAATAATGAAGGTAGGGGCCTGAGCACGGAATTCCTTTCCGCATGTAGGAGTGAAGGGGAAGTGCCCTGTTTTACATGCAATAGTGAGGATTCCAAATTCCATACGCTAGTCTCTATACAAAATATGCCCATAAGTCTGGATCCAGTCCACAGAGTTTAGAATTGAGTTCCGTTGTGAATCCTGATGAGTCTTTTGTACCTGCACAGACCTGACAAAAGTTCATATCGCCAGGCAGACATATAAGATTTATTACAAAACTCCCTTCATGTGTTTATACATAAAACTTCGACTGACATTTAGATTTAGATAAGCATAAAATAAATCACTATATACAGAGCTACAAATAGAATGGAAGTAAGAACTTTACCCATAAAGATATTTAGATCTTTAAATTGAGTACTAAAGCCCGTATTCAGAGTACCGGAAGTATAACATATATGCGCTTGCGTAGTAATTTCTTAATGTAATCTTTTTCTTACATAGATTGCATAAATGTGTACTATGTATTTTATATGTTTAAGGGTATTAACGCTTTTCGGGCTTTGCCCTGTCTCAAAAGACTTTTGAGACAGGGTAAATCTTGAAACACATTAAAACCCCTTTCACATCGCCCTAAAAGGTTCCGGCTTTACGTGGCAACAGTAAGTTGCGGCCTTCAGTATATAGGTAGGACCATAAGACCACTGCGGGTAAGCATAGGTGAACATATACGCAATATCCGGAAGGGTTAATCACTACACAGCTTATCTGAACATTTTAGAACCACCCATAATCAGGACCCCGACCACCTACAATTCATAGGGATATATGTGGTAAAAAAAGGATTGGAGGGGAGGAGACTTCATTAAACGCATTAACAAAAAAGAGATAGAATGGATGTTCAACATGAAGGGCCTGATCCAGAGCTACGAAATTGTCCGATTTCGAGCGAGCGTACAACCGTTTTTTGCGTATTTTCGTACGAAAATACGCAATGCGCATGCCCAGTATGACAACTTCCGGTCGGCTGGACGACATAAGCGGATAGCGGTCGTATTGTGAGCGAAGTGTTCGCTCGAGGGGCGTGCGTTCAGTACGACGATCGCCTGGGCGCTCGTTTTACTACACGGAGGCGGGGATAGCCATTTAAATTGTACAGTATGGGCGTGCTAAGCCCGTACGCTCAGCGTATTATGTGCGAAAATTCGTACGGCCGACGGTAGTACCTAGTGTAGGGTATAGCCGCCGTAAGCAGGTACTTTACAATGGGAGTGTTAGGGGCGTGTATGTTTATACGCACGGACGAACGTACGCATTCGCCCGTCGTGCGAAATTTCGTAGCTCTGGATCAGGCCCCTTGTTACAATAGAAACTGTCAGAATCCACGGCTGTATAATTTTCCTAAAAGCACACCTGATAAATGCCTGAATGGCAGACTATTAACTGTAGAAGGCAGCAATAACAAAGGGCCTGATTCAGATATCCGTCGGCGATGGGATCGCAAATATACGCATCTAAGTGGCAGGTCGGAGCAGGTTACATCCCACTGAATAAACAGTCACTCCCCTTGCAAACAGCGGCCGGACCTAAAGTTAGACCTGCATTGACTTGCCCTATCTGGCCG
>WWET01000537.1:285367-296449 GCA_011038615.1 Limnodynastes dumerilii | reverse complement strand
CTCCTCCTGTGTTGTCCCCCTTCCCCATCATCTCCTCCTGTGTTGTCCCCCTTCCCCATCATCTCCTCCTGTGTTGTCCCCCTCCCCATCATGTCCTCATGTGTTGCCTCCTTTCCCCATCATCTCCTACTGTGTTGTCCCCCTTCCCCATCATCTCCTCCTGTGTTGTCCCCCTTTCCCATCATCTCCTCCTGTGTTGTCTCCCTCCTCATCATCTTCCCAATGTTGCCCCATCACCTTTATTATATCATCATCTCTTCCTCCCCTGTCAGTTCTCTATCTCCATCTTCTCTTCTTCCCCTCATCAGCTCCCCATCATCTCCTCCTGTCTTGTCCCCCCTCCTCATCATCTCCTCCTGTCTTGTTGCCCTCCCCATCACCTTTATTATATTTTTATTCACTGATATTATATACTTAAGTGCAGAGCGCATACCTGCACTCTGCTCCTCTATTCATGCGTGTAACATCATGACATCACACGCATGAAGCTGGAAAATCTGTGCGCCATCAGGAGTCGACAGACTGTCCGACATTTAACAGCTGCCAGACTCCCGTCGGCACCCATGTCTCACGAACCACCTGCACCGCCCACCCTACTACCCTGGCCGGCATACCAGATTGTTTCTTCAGACATGGTTGCACGTTAGAAGAAACATTCCACAGCACCCCGGTGAGAGCAGTGCGGCATCCCAGGGAGCCACTGCGCACAGTTTGGGAACCACTGGTTTAATATATTTATAATTGCATTTTGGGTAACAGGTGAGGTTGTAGAGTTGGGAACTTTTTGGCACCCTCTGGCTCCTATTGAGGAAAAGTCTTTATTAAGTCCCTTTAGCCTCCATATATGGTGAAAATATATCTGGAGATGTGGTAATCTCTTAAGTCAATGTATTTCAACTTCTGCAAAGGTCTTTTTCAAGGCAAGAATGCTGAAAAGTTTCCAGACTTTTGCTGTTATCTGCATTAATTATGCTACTTACCGGTAAATCTTGATATAACATACTGTTTTGTAATGAGATGGGTGATGCAATTTTATTATTAAAAATAGTATAAAAGGTTAATTATTTTACATGTTCAGTAGCTACTCCTCAATATGTGTTCTGAGATGCCAGTTAGTAAACATGGGAGATAAAAGCCATTTTATACACGCATATTTACTATTGAGCTTAAATCAGAAAGGTGGGCTATTCCCCTAATCAGAATGCCCAAGAATTTAAACTGAACGTGGAAAATAGGGTAATTACTAAAATGCAAAAGACAGCTAGAGAACAAAGAAGGCAAAATGCTACTAAATTCAACTAACAAATTATAAATAACTAATAGCCTCTCATACTTACACTTAATTAACTTTTTCTATGGCTATTTTTTATGACTGTTATATGAACTCCATCATTCAAGTTGTGTTGTTGAATAAGGGATTCAAAACTCTGTTGGCCACACAGACTGATATGCTTATATAGCCTGCAGTTCATTGGAGAGCACTTAGAATAGGTGAACTTAGTGAGATTTGAGCCAATCTGTCAGAACATATTACTAGCCTATCAATGTGTCTACATAATTTCCATGATTTATTTTACCTACCCTTTTACTTCCCATATGGACTGTACAGAATTAACTGCAACTCAATAACAATCACCTCCCATTCAACTTTATATTCCACAATAACACTATGGCATAAACATGGGAATATATATGTTTTAAAAAGCATCTATACAAAAAAAAAATATTTTGAGTGCAATGCACACTGCCTAGGACTGCAACCAGTGGATTTCTGTGTGGATTATTCATGTGTTAGACATCAAAGTGGATTGCATCCAGGCTCTTGCATAAATTTGTCCATGAATAATCAATTTTTATGGTTCATTTGACAAACACTGTGACTGTTAAAAGATCAGGGTTGCATTGCACACTCCTTACACAAAGAAAGTCATTGCCTTGTAAAAGCCATTGAAACATTTAGAGACTAGACTGCTTGTAATAATTTGTTTTAAACCATTTCATCTTCATTTTCTTAATTTCTGTGAATTAGTATATGGTGTATCCTTTTTACTTTCTACTGTCAGCTGACATCTTAATAAATGTTGGAAAATGTTGGAAAAGTGTATAGCTTTAACCCTCTATGTATATGTAAAAAAAAACAACACCTCCTGCGCCACACAATATAAGCGGCAATAGTCCACGGTGTGGGGGTGTTGTCACTTCACCCCTTACTCCAATCAGTTCCACCTAAGCGGAAATGATTGAACACACTAATACCTATCAAAATTACACCGTAGTCAAGCGCTTGGTATCCTAATATCACACAGAAAAATAAATAAAGTCTTATGGGTTCAGACCTTGTAGGGTTTTCTTTTCAAATGTCCTTATAGAGATGGGTCCTTCTACTTTGTCTCTAGATAGAGGCTTTTCTGTATCCGGATCCTTCTCCTTTTTGACGATTCTCTCCTCCTTCCGTTTGTACTCAGGGAAATTCACATGGGGTTCCCTCTTTATCCCAAAGATCTTTTAATTAAAAGATCTTTGGATGTATTCTCCTGATCCTCCTCCTCTCACCTCCTCCTCGTCTCACCGGTCGGCCGAGCCCAATGGGGAAGAAATGAAGGGAGAAAGAAAACAACACCCTAGTGTAGCTCTGTTTCTGCTGGGGTTTACTGCCTTGTATTCTCCCCCCAAGGCACTCACCTCCTCCCTCTCTTGTAGTATAGCAATTTATAAGACAGAAGAACTTTGAAGAAATTTTCTTCTCTTTATTTTCCACAATGAATAAAACTTCTAAAACTTTAAAAACATGTTCTTATACAGACAGGATATCCACAGGTAAGTCAGGGAATGTATGGAAAAACTGTTTCACACTTGAATGGGCCCACAAGAATTTTAAAATTTTCCTCCACGGACCCTGCTCACCCTTATCCCGAACTTGTATGTCAGAGTGCCGCTACCCACGTCCTTCCAACGCGTTTCAACACGCTTGTGTCTTTCTCAAGGATTGTGGGTAGATGGCTGATGACGGACATAAGTAGTGACGCACTCCGCATTACGTCATCCACATTTTTAGGATTAAAACAGCAGTTTAAAATCGGCGGAACATTCTATCTACATATCTCTTCATTCCTCCTTGTACCTCTCCCTCGATTTCTTTCTTTAAAGTTATTTGCTACATTTCGTGTCAGTTTCCATATCAGCCTAAATACATTGCTTCTCACGCTCCGGTCTCCTAGTTTTGTTACTTCTGGGTCCTATTGCTAGCTCCTTTTATCCCTTCACATCCTATCGTTATTGTAACTTCATGATCTTCCTAAACGTGCCATTAAAACTAAACAAGGTGCTCTTATATATAGTGTATTCTATATTATATATTATGGGTGCTTTCATAAATTGACATATAGTGCTGTTAAGTGCAATATCTATAGTATATATGAACAGTGATAAATTTCCTTACACAGTACATATAATGTTAAAACAATAAATAGTGAATATGTAATACCAATAAAAACTATAATAAAATCTTCTTTAATATGCATATAATCCATAATACACGTGATATTATATATACATAACGTAGTGTTCTAGCGTTAAATTGCTGTGACTACTTCCAAAAAGTGCAAAGTGCTTGATATGTGGCTCTGTGAATCTTCCATATAACATCCATCCGTGTTTTCATATAATATTCCTCCTAAAACGATAGAGGTACATACAACTAATACCCCGTTCAGATTACCATGAAAAAGCCGTGGTTTTCATGAAATTGCCGGCTTTCATGAAAACCCCGGCTTTTTCTGGCAATGTGAACGGTGAAGACGGGTCTCTTTAGCCGGGTCTTAGACCCGGCTAAAAAGAAGGGTTTTTGCCAGCTTTTTTAAAAGCCGGCTTCACCCGTTCAAACAGCACTGAAAAGCCGGCTATTTAAATAGCTGCCGGCTTGTAGTACGAATTTTCGCACATAATACGCTGAGCGTACGGCCTTAGCACGCCCATACTGTACAATTTAAATGGCTATCCCCGCCTCCCTGTTGTAAAACGAGCGCCCAGCCGACCGTCGTACTGAACGCACGCCCCTCGAGCGAAAAATTTGCACACCATACGACCGCTATACGCTCGGAAGCTGTCATACTGGGCATGCGCAGTGCGAATTTTCGTACGTAAATACGCAAAAAACCGTCGTACGCTCGCCCGTCAGACAGCAATTTCGTAGCTCTGGATCAGGCCCAAAGTGCTTGGTAAGTGGCTCTGTGAATCTTCCATATAACATCCATCCGTGTATTCATATTCTATTCCTCCTAAAAAGATAGAGGTACATATAAGTGAAATAATCGCACATAAATCAAAATATTAAAAAATAAAATAAAAATATATATCTAGCCGAGGAGTATTCCTAACCTATGAGGTATTATTCTAGGAACCACTTCAACTCGAATGCATTATTCAAACCTTCTGGGGCCAATGTATTATAGTTAAAAATCAACTCCATTTCTTTTTTGGCCAATATTTTTTTCCCATTCGGAGTTCTCCAACTTGGTTCTACCTTCTTAATGCCTATCAATTTTTTGACGACCTTAATATTTCCCTGGTGAACTGTATTAAAATGTGCTGAGAGGAGGTGGTTCATAAAACCTTTTTGTATGTTTCTCAAGTGTTCCCCCCTCATCTTTCTTTAAGTTTTCGTGTAGTCCGCCCTATATACAGCAGTGAACACTCACATTCCACCAGGTAAATACAATTTGAGGAATTGCATGTCATAAAATCATTAATCTTCTGTGTTTTACCATTCTTAATTTTAAAATCCATCACCTTTGTGGAATCACTTTTTATCTTTTTACAAACCTGGCACATCCCACACCTATAAAAACCTTTACTTTCTGTCATCGTGTTCTTCCTATTTCCCATTGTGTCACTTCTTACCAAGTCATTCCTTAAATTCTGAGCCCTTCTATACACTAATTTAGGTTTCTTAGGGATAATGTTCCTTAATTCTGGGTCATTCCTTAGAAGTTTCCAGTGCTTTCTTATGATCCCTTTCTTCATTTTTAAATTCTGGTTATAGTCTGATATAAATATAGGCCCTTCCATCTTCTTCGTTCTTCTTCTTTTTACTTTCAACAAGTCCTCCCTATCCTTCACCTCCAGGCGTTTCCAAGCTTTATCTATAACTTCCTTCTTGTACCCTCTTTACTAGTTGTGTTTCTAGAATATTACTGTGTTCCTGAAAGGTATCTTCTCTAGTGCAATTACGCCTCATCCTATTCATTTGACTAATAGGGATCGTGTTTAGCCACCTAGGATGATGGTCACTCTCTATGGGAATATAGGAGTTAGCATCAGTTTTCTTTCTAAACGTCTCCGTCTCTAATATGCCCTCCTTATTCTCAATGATCAGATCTAAAAACTCTACCTTCTCTTTGCTTGCATTAAAGGTTAATTCTATATTTAGAGTGTTACAATTCAGACCATCACTAAACTTTCCAAAAGCATCTAAATCGCCATCCCAGATAATGAGGACATAGTCTATATATCTAAAATAGCCTTTCAGATGCAATGCAGCTAATGGATCCGTGGCCCGCTATTGGGCTTCCCACCATGCCATGAAGATGTTCGCATAGCATGGTGCGAACTTCGTGCCCATGGCAGTCCCGGTCCGCTGCGTATAAAAGTCACCATTGAAATTGAAGAAATTGTTGTGGAGGATAAACTGAATGCCCTCCACAATAAGTGTTTTCAAATCCACCTCATATTCTGATCTTTCCAATATCCATCTCATTGCCTCTATACCTTTTTGATGGTCAATGATTGTATAGAGGGCTTTTACATCAGTCGTTGCTAAGGTATAACCCTCCTCCCACCGTACATCTTTAAGGATCCTCAACAGATGGCCGGTATCCTTTAAGAAAGAATCAATCTTCTTCATCAAGGGTTGTAACAGATGATCAATCATCTGTGACAAGTTAGAAGTTATGGAATTAACCCCTGCCACAATAGGTCTCCCTGGGGGGTTGTTTTCATTTTTATGAATTTTTGGGAGTATGTAGAAAATGGGGATGGATGGTTCTATGCTAATGAGGAAATCCTTCTCTTTTTAAGGATAGAACCCCTTTCTCCACAAATTTTTCAACCAGATTTCTCAATTCTAGCTCTATCCTCTTTGTGGGATTACCCTTTATTTTTTCATAGGTACCTTCCTCATTTAACAACCTGTAGCATTCCCTATCATATGCTTCTTTTTCCATTACTACAATACTCCAACCCTTATCTGAGGGTTTTATTATTATATCTTTATTTTCTCGTAGAGACTTTATGGCATTCCTTTCTTCTTTCCTTAGGTTATGTTTAATTCTTTCTGTTCCAACTCCCTCATCTCCTTAGTGACTACCTGGTTAAAACTCTCCACCCAACAACCTTTTATATGTTGAGGGAAGTAAGTAGACTTCTTCTTAAATACCGTTTTTTCTCCCTTATCATTCTCTTTGTCTTTAAAGAATTTTTTCAGCGTAATTTTCCTAATAAATTTCTGTATATCTACAAAAGTCTGGAAGCTATTGATCCTTCTGGATGGGGCAAATTTTAGGCCTTTCCCCAAGATGTCTTCCTCTTCTTTAGATAGTGTGTACCCACTGATATTGAATATCTTGACTTTCTCTCTTTCTTTCTCTGTGATCCTCTTCTTCCTTTTAAGAAGCTTCTTTCTGGAATTTCTATACCTAACCTTACTCTTTTTTTAACCCTCTATGTAGCTATAAGCAAGAAGAGAAACCAACATATGGTTGAATCATGTAGATAATTGTGCACTGGATATTCCATCACTGTGCTCATAGCTCTGCAACATTTTTGTTAGTAGTGCTTGTTAAATCAGTGTCATGCTGGTGCAAACTGACATTTTACCTGCTATGAATCAGATATAAGTAGCATAAATAGAATCATGTAATGTATCTAGTCTAATATTGGAACACCCTGCAATACCCTTTGTCACAACATGGTGTACTCCAAACATGAGTATAACCTATGAATATCACACATTTGTTCTTGAATCAGTCCCTATAATCCGTACTGAAAGCATTTTTACCCTGAATAAGCTCCACCCATTTTAGACAAGTTCCTATCCTTTCAGACCCTAAATTCAGGAGGTAGATGATCATTCCATAGTTGACCCCACAAAGATCTATAAAAAGGTCTATTTGTAGGCCTCTATTTCTTTGTATTTCTTCACCTGTCAGTAAGAAAAACGACAGTGGTTCTCAAACTTTCACACCGAGTGCCAAGGAATCTCTAAGCCAAAAGATATACAGAGTACTTAGGGTCCAAATAGCTTAATATTTTTTTGGATCAGGTTATAAATTTTATTGCTTGCAATAATTTTACACAAATTAAAAAAATGTATGGATTTTTTTTTTTTATAAATAAACTATTTACACCCATAGCTTATTACTACTTTATAGATTGTCTAGTTTGTTTGTAAATGGACTGATACAACTTCCAAAGATTTCCTAAAAGTTACTGAAAATAATACATTTCTTCCACACCCCCTCATTTGTATCTTCCCATCTGATCTCAATTTTCCCCACCTTGTTTATGCTTTTCTAGATGACATTAGGTCATCAGCATAGCACAACCTCTCTCCCTACATCTCCTTTCCAGTTTGGGGTATTTCTGTCAAAAGTATTAGTAGTCAGTGTTATTTCTGTGTGTGGAGTTTGGATTTACTACTGCAGATGCACTTGCTCTGAAGTACTGAGAAATGTAGAGACAGAGAGAAAACCGCATAACATCATTTAACATTTTATATTATACTAAATCATATTAAGAAGCTAAATTTGAAATTGATTTAACATAAATGAATATTCCTTTTGATGATCTAGGCAGCCAGAAAGTCCATGTCCATTTTTATCACATTTACACTTAATTATTTAACTGAGGAACATAGAGCACAATACAAATTAATGTATTTACTAAACACCACAGACATACAATACTAAGAAAATATAGAGTACAAAGTTTCATAAAAAGGTTCTTCAATTCTACATGAAACCAGAATTCACCTTAAACTGTCAGAAGAAAACATCACAGACAGTAGCATAATATGGCTCTAATCACAGGTGAAGGGTGACGACACTGTTTTTTGTTTTTTTTTAAAGTGATGTTTAATGTGGTAAATTCCAGACAGTCATGTAGGCACAAGCACTTGCAATAATTAAGCCAAGACAAGCCTGGCCTAGGAGTATTACATAGTTTGTACATTAGGCATGGTATATAACATTCTATTGGGTGGTAAGGGATCTGGCTTACAAGGTCAACAGGAATACATGGTTTTGATAGCATATAATAAAATAAAAAAGTATATTTGGTTCATTGCATGCTTACAATAAGAGTTTTACATGTAATAATAATAAAAATAACCCCACAAATACAGCAAAAAGCTCAAAAACAGGAGCACAGGACTTGGAATGTAGAGGGCCAACTCTAAACTCATGTGACAGTAAACTCTACTGGCCCAAATATTATTAATACAAATGTATGCAATGAAAATTCAAGGGACATACCAAATCAAATGATTAGGCATGTAGTTGTTAGCAATAAAAATTTATAAAAGGATGGTAGATAAAAAACAGAAAGAAGCCAATCAATAAATGTTTGCATTTTCATAATTTTACCTGAAAGAAAACAACAATTAAAGATTATATGTAATGGAACATATATAAAATGTGCATCACTGTTGGACTTCCCATCCTAATATAATACACAGCACCACATTATTTACCAAACCTGTCCTCATATTTAACGCCAGGGACACTAATAACATTTGGCCAGAGAAAAGGCATCATCCTAAACACACAATATAAGCCAAGAATTTCTTTGAGCCCAAAGAAGCCATAGATATTTTTTGTTTTTTTTTAATTAAATCTCTCAATACCATTTTCCCTTAAAAAAAAAAAAAAAAAAAAAAAAAAAAGCCAAATAATAACTAATTAAAACGGACTAAACATATTGGTAAATACAGCCAGGTGACCATCAGTGCCCTTGCGTGACAGGGTTAATGTCAACAAACAGGTGACAGATTAGGTCTTTAAACTATTCAGTAAAAAGAGGTCTACCTTGAACAAAAAGCTTAGTAAAAACACCTGCTTCAAACATTCTGAAAGACAGCAGACATCTAATAAAAGTAAGCATAAGCAGTCATATAGGGCAATGAACAAATTATTTAATTAAAAGATGTAAACGTAACAAAAAAAGTTGCAATCTGAAAGTATTTTCTACCTTTAAACATCTGCGACTGTATAAAAAAAAACTATACAAAAGTAAAAAATAAAATTAAAATACAGAATACATGAATAAATATTTTAAAAAATCCTATATGGCAGGAAACTATTATTAAACCAGCTCATGTCATCATTTATACATGTCACATTGCTGGCATTAAGACGCAACTTAATATAAATCCATGCAAACCACTCTTAAAAACGCAGGCAATTCCCATGCATCGGCAACATGTTTATTTAATCATGTCCCATGCAAGATACAGTGAAATTATAGCAGCACCAATTAAAAAAAACTAACAAACTATTACCTCTAATAATTTCTCCCAAACGATATAGTAGCAGCTACAGAGGGGTTGTCGTCATGAAAACTAAATATGGAGACCTCAAAAAGCTGTTTACGACATAAGCCCCGAGTCAGAATTTGAAAATAAGAGAGAAAAGTTACACCTGAGCAAAACCATATTGATTTCAGGAGTTAAATTGCATCCGTTTCATAGTTGAAAGGTGATGTTTCCTAGCCAAAGTCTTAACGGTTTATAAGTGAAGCTGAATATTATCTGTGAGCAATAAACAAAAGCAGAGTATTCTCCTTGCAATCATAGAATAAAATTAATTTGAACCCCCCTGAAATAAACATGGTTTTTGCCCAGGTGTAACTTTCCTCTCCTATTTTCAAACTCTGAATCAGGGCGATAGACAGCATCTAAAACATAACCAAAGAAGGCAATATATTAACCATATTTACAATAAAACAAAATGAAAACAAGGAGTTGTATGTATGTGAAACTAAAAATTAGTTTTCTAACCTCTTATAGGATTGACAAATGTGATAATATAAATAATCAATTATGCTTTTTTTTTCCAAACAAATTTACAAAAATATAAATAACATGCTGTAGAAAAAAGTGCACGAGACGCGAGAAAGAAAAGTGTTCTTGATTCAATAGTAGTTGACGGGAGTTTAGCATGTAAAATTTACTGTTGGTGTTAGTTCTAGCTTGTAACAAGATTTTCTGCTTGCTTAATAACAAAATGAATAAAGGAAGTTCCACTTGTATCCTAAGGGTCCTGTGCCATCCTATATGTTCTGTTATCAGTATCCTCTGACCACTGCATCATATATGCGCCACTGTACACAAGCAAGTGTCCAACCACCTGTGTGAGGTGTGACAGGAGCCGCAGGAGGTGCCTACAAATCATAAAGAGAATGAAATGAGTAAAAATTAATATATTTAAGGGGAATAAACATGAAATTAACTTCAAATAAAAACTATGGGCTGTATCCAGAATAGAACCACCTTATGCAAGTACACCACGCAGTACTGTAAACTCCTTATCAGAACGCAGCCACCCAATGCTGTGTTCCGTAGCAATTCAATCTGCGCACTCACCATGCATACAAGCTACACATGGTAGGTGGGCATAGGGATGGTAATCGTGGCCTTCTGCATGTGGATACTGTAAGGTAGGGTTCCTCATGCAGGAAGGCCTGTGCACTGCACTTGCATGTACAGCATATAGGATCACAAATTCCGTTTGCCTCGGCAATGGATGCTTAAGTATGGAATCTGCTGTTACTTCTGCATTCGGTCCCATCCCATGAAGACAATTGCAAATTTCAGGGGCTATTTCAGAAATTTATTTATTTAAATGCTTTTTTTTTTTTTTTTTAAACACAACCATTGATAGAAGTGTTCCTCCCCAGTCTTTGGTAATGGTTCTTTGCATATTAGGTTATAGTATTTGCTGACAAACTAAAAGAAAAGGTTTCTACAACAAATAGGAAGTGTACTGATTATTTTCAGAGCTTTATATAGTTAGTAAAAATCCCAATCTC
>WWET01000537.1:228748-265993 GCA_011038615.1 Limnodynastes dumerilii | reverse complement strand
TCAGGGAGCATTCATCCACGATCTTATGCCATTTTAGCATGAATTCCGCATCTTTTGGTAGAAAGGTGGATTTTTTGGTAATTCTTAGACCTACTTTTCTTTGTATCGAGAAACGAGATTTCCCACCAATGCCGAGTTTCTTCGGCCAGGAGCTTTTCATAATTGAAATTTTTTTACGGAAAGTATCTTCTGTGGGTTTTGATTCTTTATAATTAGTTGCAGTGACAAATAGTTTGTCAAATATCTGCTGTTTTTCTGCCAAGTTAGATCTCATTGTGGGATAAATGCTGCTGCAGTTGTATCGTTAGAGGGGGATTTGTGTGGGAATCCCGTAAATAGCGTCCATTAGTGGGTTTGATACTCACCTGCGCTGCTCCACAATGTTACGAATAATTTTGAGGCCGCTAAGGTGTTTATACAGACCCCTTTAGGGGTAGGGGTGGGAGAAGCCTCTATATTTCTCCCTGTTCCCTCCTGTGCGGTGGGATCAAATCTAGAACAGTGTGATTCTACCCCCCGCCAAATGCATATATGTATATGGATAAATAGTCAGAATACTTCAAAATACTTTATTTAGGACAATAGACTAAAATATATATATATATATATAATTAGTAGATCGTCATATATTTGTGAACCACAAAAATCATAGCGATACTAATAATAGTTATAATTTATAGCAGTTAATGTTGCCACAGAAGATTTAGTAATGATGGTATGGATACCACAATTCACAAAATATCAGATGTCAAAAGTTCAGTACTTGTGGGTAATGCCACTTAGAGTTCACTTATGAATCAGTAAAAGGTTATACAGTGCTGCTGCCAAGTCCTGTTGGTATACTGTTACTTATAAAAGAATTACCATGCAGTGGTGTCGAGAGTTCTTTTACCCTACCGTCCACCGCTGTCTGAGGCTGTCATAGAACACGCTCCCATCTGTCGCTGAGGTATATTCCTCTGATCACAGCTTGCCGTCCTGCGCTGTCAATTAGTGCTGTGTAGATAGGGCCGTTGGACGCAGTGGAGTGCACATCGCCACGTCAGCTTGTGAAATCCGCTGTTCCTATGGAAAAGACTGCTCCTCCAGTCCTCCTGCCGAGTGTTGTGTGGGGAGATCTCCGTGTCCAAGACTCACTCCTACGCGTTTCACCCGCACCGGGGCTTTGTCAGGGTCTCTGTTTTGCTTGCAGCACTCGTTTACGGGTCTGGAGGCTGGATGGTTTATAAGGAGCGCGCTGTGTTCTGATTGGTCTGTTGCTTCTGAATGGTAGTCCAGGTTACCAGTGTAAACATAGCTGTGAAGCAGTAATGCGGCTTTAGATCCCTTAAGCAGTAACTGTTCGTTAATTAGGCAGAATAAACTGTCAATATACAATTCTATTTCTACTCTTTTAATTTGCCGTTTTTTTTAATGTAAAATATTTCCTTTGTAAACAAAAGTATGCACTACATTTACTCTGTGGTTAGTATATCCATTTGATCCATTGGCACTGATTTTAGTGTGGTATATCCATTTAATGCATTGGTTTATTTATAACTCATTCAAACAGGAAGGTTCCCAGATTTAGGTCCAAATTTAGGCCTTTTGGGGCCAGTGTTTGCAGATTGAAAACCCATTGTGTTTCTTCCTTCGCTATTTTAGCCAAAAAATTTCCCCCTCTCCAGTGCTTCTGGATTTTCTTGATTCCTATGAATTTTATAGTCCGCCCCACATATTGGAGATCGCAGGGGCATTCAAATGACCCCTTTGGTCTCACAGCTTATTTTTTTTTTAAGTTTATACTCCTTGCCAGTTGATTTTGAGGTTATGGTGGTTATCGGTTTTGTGCTTGATCTTCTTGTAGTCTTGCAGCTCTTACATTTTGTGCAATAATAGAAGCCGGGTTTGTGATTATTCAGCCAGGTTTCCTTGGGTGTTTCAGTTGCCGGGGTTAAAGCACTTGGGGCTAGTATATTTTTGAGGTTTTTCGTCTTTCTGTATGTGACAATGGGTGTGTTTGGGAGGATTTTTCCCAATAAAGGGAAGCAGGGGCCAGTGCCTTTTCATGATTTTTTCCATTTCTTTGGCATTGTTGCTGTAACTCGTAATGAAGCGGACTTCTTCTCCATTTTTTGCTTTCCTGTTTCTTTTGCCTTCTATTAAAATATTCCTTTCTTTTTGTCTATTTCTTTCCAGTGCAATTTCCACTTGCTTGCGATCATATTTTGTTTCCAGGAATCTGTGTTTTAGGCAATCTGCTGGAAGGTCGTAGTCGTCTAAACTGGTGCAGTTTCTCCTGATACGTTGAAACTGACCATTTGGGATATTTTTAAGACAGTTTTGGTGGTGGTTGCTTGACATAGGTATAGACGTGTTTGCATCTACTGGCTTTACGTGTGTTCTGGTATGCAGAGTGTTCTCTGCGACAAAGATTTCTAGGTCTAGATATATGACCTTTTCCAGGCTAGTGTCCACTGTAAAGATGAGGTTAAGCTTGTTGGCATTGATGTAACCTGTAGTCTGCTGTTGCTGCCTGTCCAGATGCAGAGCACATAGTCTATAAACCTGCACCACAGCGCAATGTGCTCCTTGAAGGGGTTTTCTTCAGACCATATGAATATATTCTCCCATTGGGCCACAAACAGGTTCGCGTAACTGGGTGCGAACTTCGTGCACATAGCTGTTCCGCAAACCTGTTTGTAGAACTGTTCTCCAAAGCAAAAATTGTTATGGGTAAGAAAATACCTTATGGATTCCACCAGGAAATTTTGTTGTTCCTCTGGGAGGTCTGAATTTGCTGCCAGTTCTTCTTTTATGTAGCTGCATCGATCTTCATGGCCGATGACTGAGTGTAAAGATCCGATGTCACTGGTCATTAGGATATAGCCTGGTTGCCAGTGGAAGTCTCTGATGATCTTCAGGATATCTGCTGTGTCTTTGAGATAGCTCTGCTGTCTTGTCACTAGTGGCTGTAGAAATTTGTCAATATACTCTGACAAATTGCATGTCAAACTGTTGATCCCTGACAGGATCGGGCGGCCTGGTGGTTTCTTTACATCTTTGTGTAATTTAGGCAGGTGGTAAAACACTGGTATTCTTGGGTTGGGGTTGTAGATGTACTCAAATTCAGGTTTTTTTCAGTATTCCCTTTTCTTTTGCTGCCATTAATAATGCTTTAAGTTCCTGATTAAATGTTTCTGTGGGGTGTATGGTCAGTTTCTCATAGGTCGTCTCGTCGTTCAGGAGCCTCTCTGCTTCCTTGACGTTAATGTCTCTACTCATCTGCTCCCTTGATTACTATCTCCTTGTCTTTCTTTAAAGCTTCCATGGCTTTCTTTTCGTTGGCCGTAATGTTGGGTTTCTGGATTTTTAGTTGTAGTTGCAGAAGGTCATCTTCTACGCTTTTTTGGAAGCTCTCTAGGAATGCTCCCTTGCGGAACACTGGGTAGAATCTTGATTTCTTCTTGAGGGTGGTGTGTTGATATCTTTATCATATTCCATTGGTTTCTTCTGGTTGGTAGGTGGGTGTTTCATGAAATACCTTTTCAAAGTTAAATTTCATAAAAACTTATGTAAGTCCAGGTATGTCTCATATTTGTTTAACTTTTGACAAGGGGCGAATTTTAGGCTCTTCTTTAACGTCTCTGTTTCTGGTTTAGTTAAAGTCCTATCACAGAGGTTAAAGATTCCCTGTTGTTCTACTTCTTCTGTTTTGCTGTTCCTCCTTTTGTTTCCTTTTCCTCGTTTTCCTCGCTGCTTTGGTTTGTCTTTTTTCCCTTTTCTTTTGTAAATGTTGGCGAAATTCTCTCTGACCACAAAATTTCTTGCTCCTCCTCCAGAGGTGGGGGATTGTATTCCTTTACTATATCTAAAAAATGCTGGAAACATCTGTCAGCATCACCTTCTAATTCTCAACTCGCCCTGCCAGAAAGGCCGTTTCTTCCTGTATCTGTTCCCAGCGATAATCGTTGTAGTAATAATTGCTTGGATTGCATGCTCAATGCTTCTGCTGCGTCTAGTCCTTTTTGATAATTTGAGGCGACAAGATCCAAATGTTCCATTCTTGCTTGGGGATCCCTATTGCTAGAAGGATTCACTTGCTTTTGTTGGTCTTTTGGGGCCTGAGTCTCTAAGTTCTCTTTGGAGATCCATTGGTCCTTAGCATTTTTATGTTGGTTTCTGGGTGATTTGTTACTATATAGTTTCTTTACTGGTGATGATATTACCTTGTGTTGCTTTTTCTTTGTACCATTGCGGTGTGGTGTTTTCATATCTTTTCTCAGTGTCCAGCCTGTGGTCCCCTGTTTTTGCCGTTTGCCTAGGTCCTTGCCAGTAATGTGCCTTTTGTATTCCGTTGTTTTGGGGAGGGCCATTTCTGGGGTCTCCTCTTCCGTTGTTAAAATTTGAGGCTTTGTACCCTCTAACCCTCTGTTCTTTTTTCGTAATTCGTGAATATCTTCACCGCTTAGATAGTCAGCTTCATCCCTCTGCCATTTCGAATGCTTGAACTTGATTATTTCATCCTCAAGCTTCTTAAGTCTATTTGTGGCTATTCCTTCTAGAACGTGGAAGTCCTCAAGGTCTGATAGGTTTTCAAAGCTTTGTTCAAGGTTGTTTATAGCTTTTCCCACAATTTTTATGGAGCTCTCTCTTTCTTCAATAATTAAGCCCATCAGTTTCAGGGAGCATTCATCCACGATCTTATGCCATTTTAGCATGAATTCCGCATCTTTTGGTAGAAAGGTGGATTTTTTGGTAATTCTTAGACCTACTTTTCTTTGTATCGAGAAACGAGATTTCCCACCAATGCCGAGTTTCTTCGGCCAGGAGCTTTTCATAATTGAAATTTTTTTACGGAAAGTATCTTCTGTGGGTTTTGATTCTTTATAATTAGTTGCAGTGACAAATAGTTTGTCAAATATCTGCTGTTTTTCTGCCAAGTTAGATCTCATTGTGGGATAAATGCTGCTGCAGTTGTATCGTTAGAGGGGGATTTGTGTGGGAATCCCGTAAATAGCGTCCATTAGTGGGTTTGATACTCACCTGCGCTGCTCCACAATGTTACGAATAATTTTGAGGCCGCTAAGGTGTTTATACAGACACCTTTAGGGGTAGGGGTGGGAGAAGCCTCTATATTTCTCCCTGTTCCCTCCTGTGCGGTGGGATTAAATCTAGAACAATCTCATTCTACCCCCCGCCAAATGCATATATGTATATGGATAAATAGTCAGAATACTTCAAAATACTTTATTTAGAACAATAGACTAAAATATATATATATATATATAATTAGTAGATCGTCATATATTTGTGAACCACAAAAATCATAGCGATACTAATAATAGTTATAATTTATAGCAGTTAATGTTGCCACAGAATATATATATATAATTTAGTAGATCGTCGTATATTTGTGAACCATAAAAATCATAGCGATACTAATAATAGTTACAATTTATAGCAGTTAATGTTGCCACAGAAGATTTGGTAATGATGGTATGGATACCACAATTCACAAAATATCAGATGTCAAAAGTTCAGTACTTGTGGGTAATGCCACTTAGAGTTCACTTATGATTCAGTAAAAGTTTATACAGTGCTGCTGCCTAGTCCTGTTGGTACACTGTTTTTACAAATTTTTGTAGACTGGGTAACTCACCTTGGCCTAGAGAAAGAACATGTGTAGGAGACAATTTAAGTTTTGGGTTACCCTTAACCTTGGGTTTTCACTGCATTGTACACCATAAGAAGGAATTGGATATGCTCCTACTAATTAAATAACAACAAGTAAACATAACACAGTAACACAAGAAACAGCCTATTAGTAACTTGATTACTGTAGGGTGACAGTTGAGCGACAACTGGGGATCCTGTGAAGTATGTAACGATAAAATCCTCTAAAAGTACTTAGTTACAGTCTGCCATGGATGAGTAGCTGCAGAAGAGGTCTGTCAGCACATGAAGGTTATATCAACATTAATTAATTCATTGGAGAAAAGGAAAATAACAGAGGTAAGAAAAAAGATTGTAGAAAAAGGATGGATCATGGAGCAATCAATAGCAGAGAGGGTTATAGGGTCAGCTTACCCGATGACTTGATCGCAAAGAGACTTTGTCAAATATCTAAGTTCCCATCTATTAGCAATTGTTACTGAGGATATTTTCTGGAAATTGCATATTGTAGAGTAAAGACAGTGTACCTCAGGCAACAGTCATTAGTTTTTCTTTATATTTAAAACTAAGAAAACCCGATTATAATGTCACATGATGGCTTATTAATTCAGGGTTTTGGGCTAGGTGGTCATTGAGCTGCATATGGAGAGGTTGGTCTCCAATTTCTCAATTATTAACATTTATTTATAAGGCGCCACACGGTATCCACAGCGACATACAGAGGCAATAATTACATATACAACACAATTAAAAGACAGGGTAAAAATTCATGTATATAAAGAATACAATACAAGTACAATGCAAAAATAAAATACAGTACAAAAATAGCAGAATAATATAATTTCTGGCAAGTTATGTATTCTAAATTTAGGCTGTCAAGGCCTTCATTTTTATTATACAGCTTTTCTAGCTCACTGTTTATATAGTTGACAGACTTGTCAATATTGTGCTGAAAACATAGAAACATTTCTTGTATTTTCCAGTTTAGTGGTGCATACAGAGAGAGATGAGATATCTGCTTTAATAGAAGTAGCTGCTTTTTAAAGTTTTCATTCAAAGAATTGTTTGAAGTCAGATAAAAGAAACTGTAATTGAGCTTGGAGTTATCCTTGTAAATTAACTATATCAGCTTTTGTTGCTGAAAGGTTTGATGTCTAGGGTCTTTTTGGGCATTGAAGACAGGAATGAGGGTTCTTGTGGAGGACCCTGTTTGTTCTGTCTTGAGAAGTTCTGGGTAATTTCTGAAGACAAGTATTTTTCATCTTAGACTGTGCCAGATTTATAGGGCACTTAAGTAAGTGCTTGAAATGAGTTACTCCTGGGCTAAACCATGTTGATTGCAGGGGAGTCATATTTCATCTGTTGTAAACAGTATTAGAGTTGCAAGGTGATGTTTCCTATCCCAAGTCTTTGGCAGTGTCTACAGGCTTCTCCAGCTTTTGGACAGCTGGTGGTAATTAAGGAACTTGAAGAATATTTAACAAGGTGGAGTAATGTAACTGCTAACAGGTGGTGGTGCTTGTAGAAGAGTGACATGAAGGCTGTGGCACAAGCGGACTGACCACCTGTCTGTGATAATATGCTGCCACTCTGAGGTAGACTCCCTGAGAGTATACTGGTGAGGGGGATATATGGGTGAACTTACCATAACTTGTTGTTCCATGAGACAACTGGGGGACAGGGAGTTCTACTCGCCCCTGCCTGGAGATCCTACTAAGGAATATCAATCCGAGTTATTTACTCTGCTAGATGGTGCTCTCACCATGGGTCTCATAGGCAGGGATGAGTTCAACTTCTTGTTCCCTAAGTATCCGATCACCCCTATCTTTTATTACCTCCCCAAACTCCATAAGACCCTTGAAAACCCCCCCGGATGTTCCATTATATCAGGGATAGGTTCCTTGACGTGCAACCTGTCCGCCTTCATCGATGCACATTTGCAAAGCTACGTAGTGAGACTAAAATCATACCTAAAAGACACCTTACATTTATTAAGTAAGTTGGAAAATTTCAATTGGGAGCCTCACTATGTCTTCGTGACGTTAGATCTGAAGGCATTGCACACTCATATCCCCCATTCTGGGGGAGTAGAGGCTGTAAGAGGATTTTTAGAGAAAGATGGCCCCTGATTTTAAAATATTTTGTTACAAGCTATTATGTTTATTTTGAAACATAATTATTTTTCTTTTGAGTCATCGATGTACCTCCAAGTGCTTGGCACAGCTATGGGCACCAGATTCGCCCCCAGTTTTGCTAACCTTTTATATGGGTAAGTTTGAGGAGGAGTACATCTGGGGCGGACCGTTTGGGGAAAGTCTGGTGCTCTACGGGAGGTACATCGATGACCTCTTTATTATTTGGGATACTTGGTACTTTTGTATTTCTGATTTCGTTGACTTTTTGAATACCAATCAATACAATCTACATTTTTCTGAATTGGAGTGACTCCGCCATTGACTTTCTTGACCTCACCTTGTATGTTCAACATGGACGGATCATGACAAAAACCTTTTTAAAAACTGTTGATGTTAACAATTTTCTCCATTATCGTTGCGGTCATCATAGGCCTTGGGTACGTCCGATACCCAAAGGCCAACTGTGCAGACTTAAACGCAACTGTTCCGAACCCAAGATTTTTAACGTACAATCCCAGGGGTTACTCGAGAGGTTCAGGGCGAGAGGTTACCCTGAATTACTCTTAAATGAGGCACAACAGGAGGTACAGGCTTTAGAAAGAGACACACTGAGATTGACAGTAATAATAAATATAAAAATAAAAATGAAAATAAAAACAAAACTATTAACCAGAATGACATCAATAGAGAGAGAAAAGATGCGGGTGATGTGGGGGACAACCTGATGTTTAATAGAAAATCAGATGATATTAAGAAAATCATTAATAGGAACTTCAGAGTCCTTCTATGTGATCCGACTCTTAAAAAGGTTTTGAACCCTAGACCACGTATAGTCTATAAAAAGAATACTAACCTTAAAAACATCTTGGCACCTAGTGCCATTAGACCTCTTCCTCCGGATCCCCCTGATGACATGAAACAAGCTGTCCAGTGGCTACCGTTGAGGCCACCAGGCTGTTTTAAATGCAGGGGACCCAGATGTCTTACGTGCAATTTTATCTGTAACAGGGTTCAGACATTTAGGTCGACTGTCACCAAAAAAGAATATACTCTAAAATCCTTTGCCAACTGTGGCACTTGTTACACGGTCTATCTTCTCCAATGCCCATGCGCCCTACAATATGTGGGGCGCACGACTAGACCCTTGAGAGATAGGTTCCGTGAACATAGGAGGAATGTTCTTAATAGATGTCGAACTCACACAGTTTCTAAGCATTTTGATAAGGTTCACAACGGTAACCCAGAAGGACTACGTGTGATGGTCATCGAGGTTGTGGCACCAACACAGAGGGGGGGTGACAGATTTCAGACACTCTGTCGGCAAGAAATGAGGTGGATTTTCAATCTCCAGACATTGTTACCAGATGGGCTCAATGAAGCCCTGGAGTTTGCCACATTAGGGTTTTGATCTCTGTCACCCCCTTCCCCCTGGGGGCCCCCTGGACAATTATCATTATCATTATCATTTACATTATCCTCCTCTCTCTTATATATCCTTAGCATGTGATTTTTCTGTTATGATTTGGGTGCACTATGTGTCTTTTGGATCATCCCCATTGTAGTGCTAGATTGTATTTAGGTATTAATACTGGGCGTATACTGGGCGTATTATACTTTTTCTAGTACATACTCTCAAGGGTTAAATCCAATTTAAACCTCCCCTTCCTCCTTCCCCTTTCTTGGTCTCTGATCATCATATACATTATGTCCTTGCTACCATGGTTATTATCCATGTCTCATTAAAATTCATCATTAAAATTTATAATTTTTTATAACTAGCTTTTTGGTTATTCTAGTCAAAAGTTAAAAATTAATTCTCTTTGAGAATTCTTATTGTTAAACAACTTCCTATGTTAGATATTATCTATATCTTTTGATGGGAAGCTTTTGGATTATATCTGTTATAACAATATTAATGAAACACCATTGTAACTGTGTATTATGTATATTTGATTACTGTAATGTATTTATTTTTTAAAATTGAAGTTTTTATGCCTTTCTGAGTTGTACTAAATTGTATCGATCCCCTTTGAATTGATACAATATGAAATAGGTGCCTGAATAACGAATGAGGCCCCTCTTATAAAAGAGAAAATACTACTCAGACGGCTCCAGCTTGAGAAAGTGTCTCTACAGACACGAAACGCGTTGCTGTTGCTATTCACCACTTACCAATTTTAACTACCATTCATGCTGTTATACCTGCAACCCTCCTTGAGACCATTATACAGCTCATTAGTGATTATTACCACTGTGGATTGTTACGTCCATTGCGATTTACTTTGCCGGACTCTTGTCTGGTTGGAACTGTTGAAATCTTTTTCCTGCTGTCAAGTCTTTACGTATACGGCTTTGTCTGCCCGGCTGAAACTGCCATTAAGTGACGATATTCATAGCTCACGCCGTGAACGCACGGCGTTCGAGATTCAGGCAGACTCTGGTGCATCAGCAGCTGAGTTCCTGTGTGTGTCACTGGCCATGTGTGTCGCTGGCTACGCTTAATATGGGACAAGTTATCGCCTAAACAGTGAGTAATACTAAACAACGGACCGTATGAACTTGTATTATTACGGGCTGGCCACCCGTCCCTTTGTTGTTGCTTAAACATATATATGGTCTCTGGAGGTCTGAGAACTTCAATCTCACATCTGTGGCAAGACAATTCTATGATTTGCTGGAATCGCTATATACCCTCTAGGATCCTTTGCTAAACCTATTGGACACTGTGTTATTCCGTGCTTACTATCGAAAGCCATTTAAATGGTTACTCCTGGTATTTTATTATTTGATATAAAGGTCATTTTTTAATTTATTCATTTTTAATAAATTGTTTGATAATATACATTAGTGTTGTTTATATCAGCCATCACAGTAGATATTTTATCTTTTAATTACCTGGGGTCCTAAATTACAGCGCTGTCTTCCCACTTTTTGTGGGATTATTACATTGTATTTTGGTTTCATTTCAGGGTGGCTCCTGATTAGGCAGCTGCGTTTTTTGGTTGGAGTGAAGCACCGATAATTTCTTATTTACCATATATATGTGATGTTGTCCCCTGGTAGCATCTTGGGATCTATGTACAAAGCCTCCACTTTGGGTTCTTCTTGTGCTTAGGAAGTCTCATGCCAGACCTAGCTCTCTAAATGCTCCGACCACAACGGCAGTGGAGGTATGGATACGGTTCTTTTTCTTTTAGTTTTTCTTTGGTGTCTGCGGCCAGGAATGGTTGTTTTAGAAATAGAGACAACTGAAAGTTCATTTTCGGCGGTCTCTATTTAGAAAAATAGCCATTTTAGAATTTTTTTTTTAAATGTATCAGCATACTAACCCATTCGTTTTCAAAACCTGCTGCCTGCCGGACACGTTGCACCCACCGCCCACCGCAGATTCCTCCAGAGAGGTGAATATCCTCTCTGGGGACTTTTAGGGTTAGGTTCTGGGGAAGGGAGGGTTAGCATCAGGATGCAGGAAAGGGAGTCTTAAGGTTAGGTTGCGGTTGTCACGGTCTGCGGTGGCAAGCGCCGCACTTACCCTTCCAGGAGCCAGCTGATGGAGGTCCCGCGGTCCAGCCTCCCGGAGACTGTCACCAGCATAGTGACAGTCTCCTATGCTCACCCAGCCTGGATTACTGCAGCATCCTCTGGCGTGGATTCTGGCGCCCAGTGCAGCGGTGCTCCGGTGCATGGGTGCCGCCATCTTGCCGCTGGTCACATGTCCCAGGGGAGCCAATGGGGTTTCACTGCTCCTATCCTTCAGCCAATCAGTGCTCAGGGTGCACTATTTAAACCCTCTGCACAGTCTATTCATTACCAAAACAACTTGTTCCTGCTAGATGCCTGGCTGTCTTGATCCTGATCCTGATTCTGATCCTGACTCTGCTTCTGACTTTGAACTCCGGTTCCAGTTTACCTTGCAATCCAGCTCCAGTTCCAGCTTACCTTGCAATCCAGCTCTGGTTCCAGTTTACCTTGCAATCCAGCTCTGGTTCCAGTTTACCTTGCAATCCAGCTCCGGTTCCGGCTTACCTGGAATCCAGCTCCGGCTCCAGTTTACCTTGCAATCCAGCTCCAGTTCCAGCTTATCCTTGCAATCCTGCTATCGGATCAGCTCAAGACAAGTTAGCCTATCGAACTTTGCCTTGCCTACCTGTTCCAGTCCGGCATAGTCCGGTCCTGTCAAGCCTGCTCATTGAACTTTACCTTGCCTACCTGTTCCAATCCGGCATAGTCCAGTCCTGTCAAGCCTGCTCATTGAACTTTGTATTGTCTACCTGTTCTGGTCCGGCATAGTCCGGTCCCATCTATATTGTCGTTGCATTCACCTGTCATCTGTACTTATGTACTTTCATGAGCAAACCATATATTAAACCTGCAAGCTTCCACTTTCAATCAGCTTGTCTATTTCTTCCCCTGGAACCCGTGACAGATCCCAAAAACCCCGTAGCCGTGACAGCGGTGAAGGGAGGCTTAGGGTCAGGCTGCGGGGAAGGGAGGGTTAGGGTCCTGGACAAGGAGGGTTAGGATAAGGATTAGGGAAAGGGTTGGGGTAAAATTTACACTTACCATTTGGAGTTCTGTCTTCAGTGCTTCGGGGATAGATTGCTTTGCTCAGTTCCAAACTGGCTGGGAGAGAATGGCCCTTATGAAATAATTCTCAGCGGAAACACACACCTGTCTGTGAATACTTGCCACTATTTTAAGTAATGTTTTCCACCTTATTATTTGAGTGAAGTATTCTGAAATCCCTGAAAGGAATATTAATTTTACTTAAAAAAATTTATTTTCTCAGCTGAAAAATAAAAGCAAGATGCTACCCTTTTATGGGCTTTCTTCTGTTTCTTAGTGGCAGTAATGTGGGGCATCTGTAATGAGTCTGTCACTGAGACAGAAACTGGGTCCGCCATCTCTGCACTGACTTAAAAATCTAAACAGTGGTGCTCTTATGTGTGTGCACATGACTGAGGGCGTGCACTTGACTCAGGGTGTGCACATGGCCTAACATGGGCATACACCGTTATTGACAGGGGAAGGGAAATTGATTTCAATTTCCTCTACCTCCACATATTCAGGAGGCTTGCTGCCTAACCCACCTGCTGTTACCAGGTGACAAGCCTCCTAACAAACAAGTTGCAAGTCTGTTTATCAGATCCTGCTATGAAAGTTCCTGCTACGATCGCCGGAGCAAGTATATATCTATGACCTGTAATTTTATGTAAAACTTGTTCTTATTAAGACGCATCACTACACACTACTACTTTGCAGACTCTACTACTCTTTATTATTTTGTATGACAATAGTGTTTACAAACCACCATTTATAATGAATGTTGCAATGTGATATATAATACCTCCTTTAAGAGTGTTACAAATTGCAAAGAAATAAATGTGTTATAAAAAAAAGAATATGGTCTATAATAGCTTTGTAGACATAATATAGTAAATGCAGGACCCTTTTATCATGAATCTGACTTTTATTATCATGGTATCAGACTGATTGTGGACTGTCGGAGGTAATTTTATTTTAGAACATGATCTGTCACTGTATAGAAGCAATGTATCCATGAGTCCATAGGCTTCCGGCAACTTGATGCGCTGCTATAAGCAAAGAACATCAATGAGAAGGCCTTACTGTCTGTCAGACTTTGCTGACAGTTTTGTTTGCTTTGGACAAAAATGCTACTCATCACATTACTTGGTGTCTGCCCACATATACTGACACACTGCCTTTACATTACGGTTTATGGAGTTTATGACTATATTACCTTTTTTATCACCAATATAAGCCTAAGTGGTGTTTTTCAAGAATTTTATTAGTCCTGTAAATTAAATTTCATTTCATTAAAAATACATGCAAATAAACATTTTTTGTCTTCATTAATTATACTTTACAGATTAAATTTTTATGTAATATCATACATATATTCTAATATACATACCCCAAAAACCAGTTTTATTTTTGTGCTATATTTATGATTGGTTTTTTTTTTTTTTGTAACTTTTTATTGGAGCAATAATAAAGGTGAATAATAATACATTAAAAGTTTACAATCATTTCCATACATTGTTTAAAATAGACACGTACAATTATCAGAACAGTTATCAGCTAACAGTTGCGAACATTCAAAATAATACATTTCTAACTTAAATGTGGTACATTGGAAGATAGAAGTAAAAGTAATTGGTCCCTGGGTCTCAAAGATACACAACCCTAAAGGAGAAGAACATTCTAATGTCTTTTTAGTTATGAGTCAAAGCGATGGGTCTCACCATAAGAACCTTGGACCTGATCCAGATTTAATAAAGTTTGCCCACTTACGCACACAAGGTGGACTAAAATGCACATGCACCTTCCAGATGTTACGTTAGTGTTACAAATGTAACATTAATGTTCCTACCATTGTATGGAACTTAGTTGAGTATGATAGAATTTACGTGGGAAAGGGCAGTGCTTCCTCTCCACCCACCAAGGTGGGCATGGGAAGCATGTAAATTGTACAGTGGAGGAGGTTTCCTCTACTTACGAGCAGATCAGCGGTTGGACGGGCCGCTGAGCCGCAAGTGAGATGTAAGGCAACCTTATGGCAGTGTAAGTGACACTTGTTCTGAACGAGAGAGGGTAGTTACGGGGAGGTTCACTCCCCCCTTTCGTTCAGACGGACAGAGTCTGGCTGCGGTCCCTTGTCTCATACCAAGAGGTGGTGCAGAAACTCTCATGTGTATGTCTCTGAATTTGCAGTGACAGTGGGCTGGATCCAGACTTAAGTAAGTGCTTGAAATTAGTTACTTCTGGTCTAAACCATGTTGATTGCAGGGGGGAGTCAAGTTAATTGTATTCTTTGCATGCAGGGATATATCTTTGAATAGCTTACTGCACACAGATACTGACCAGCGTTACTATCACACTGTTATTTAGACTTGGGATAGGAAACATCACCTCTCAACTCCATTACTGTTAAAAGATGAAATATGACTCCCCTGCAATCAACATAGTTTAGCCCAGGAGTAACTAATTTCAAGCACTGTGTGTCCATATAACCAGATCAATCTTTAAATAGTTTGATAACAGCTTTTTCTTTAGTCAGAGTTGCCTCCAACCACTCGATTCTAAAGAAGTGAAACAGTTTATTATTAAACATTTTAATGGAGGGAGGATCTGCATTTATCCAATGTTGTAAAATAATTTTTTTTTTGCCACCGCAGAGACTATTATCAACATAAATTTAGACTGGTGTTGTAATTTGAGTTCAGGATTCAAGAATCCTGTTACTACCCTTCTTCAGAAAATGGGCTGGTCTCAATACCAAGACTAAAAGGAATAGGGCCTATATTAGTAGTCAAAGGCAAAAACACAATGAGCGTATGGAAACTTATGGTGAACACTGTGTTTTGACCGAAGAAACCCATTTCGGGAACTTATTCAGGGCACTCAACGATCCCCATATAGTAGAAGAACCTCTTGATCGATTGCTCAGCAGGACAACGCTTGCAGTGAGAAAAGTCACTTGACCAGATACTAGATCAGTCTGTAAGAAATTTCCACAATTGTAATCCACACTGTGTAAGGTGATATTAGATCTAGTTGAATTGCAAAAGTCCCAAATAGGAGACCACCTCTGAGAGCCAGTGTGCCTCAGGGATAAGACCAGTGATGTGGAATTACTTTTATGGTCATAAATATTTCAAAACAATAGTAAGCTTACGTTGCCATAGGCCTGCATTAAATCAGACATGCGGATCAGCGGTCCATACGACCGCTGATCCGCTACAGTGTGGGAGCCCCGTCCCACACTGTACAATTTAAATGCTTCCCCCACCCACTTTAGCGGGCGGAAAGGGAAGCACTGCCCATTTCCTCGGAAATGGTCTCGGACACAATGGGCTCTGATTGTTGCTACGCTAAGGTTACTATAGTAACCCTAGCGTAACATCTGGAGGGCGCATGCGTGCGTAAGTGACCTGCGTTATTAAATCTGAATCCGGTCCCTAATCATTACTATACAATGGGCATAATTTAGGAGCAAGAATGACCGAGATTACAAATTAGGATGGGTGCAATGGTGTGACTATAATAGCTAGCAGTAGAACAGACACTAGTGCGTGATGGGGGAATGGGTGTGGTACAAAGGTAACAAAGTGATTTCCTTTTCACCTGATGGCAGCATAGACCTTGGGTTATAACCATCTATGCATAAATAGGCCCCTCCTCCGGTACCTGGTGTCTTTCTTTTTCCTGTGGATAAGTCAGACAGATTTTATATTGTTAAAAGACTCACCCAGCAAAGCAGCCAATGCCACGATACCCAGGCGATGCTTTGGAGGCTCCCCGGTCCGCATCTGGCTGGCGGCGGGGGAGAGTGGTGTGACCGGCCACAAGAGTTCCCTGCACTCTGGGGAACGTACAGCCGCCGTGTGCCTAGCGACACAGTGCGGCTATTCTTCTGGTTTTCAAACTGGAAAGAGCAGAGGACTAGCACTTCCTGTTTCCGGGGTACAGAGCACCACCGGCTACGGATGGCAGCCATTTTGGGGTGGCCTGCATTAAGTTATAAGAAGTATGCAGGATTCTTTCCCCCCATGGCAAAGTGCAATGTTTTTTGGCGCCCTCTTGGATATTTAACGGGCCAGTACAGCACATCTTTGTGGATTGCTACACTCCACTAACATGGATGAGAAACAGTCACAGAAGAAATCTGGGTGAGTCAGTTAGTTAGTTGTCTTTTAGTCTTTTTTTCTCTTTAGCACAGTATAGTTTTAAGTTTAAACATGTATTGCAGATCTGAGGCCAGTAAGGATGTCTTCCACATCCAGAGACAAACAGAAAAAACAAAGATTACCACAGCGTGTTTTATGTAACCCTCCATTACCTGAGGATGCTACTAGTTCCGCCTGTTCACAATGTGTGCTTAAACAACATCTACCTCCAGCGCAGGTTTCAGATATAATTAATTTGATTAAAACAACGTTTGTTACAAAGAATGATTTGATGCAAGTAATGTCCCTTAAGCGACCGAGAGTATCTGTCTCAGAGGTATTGGATATTTCTGACCCTGAAGAGGGGGCTTATCTGCCGGGAGAAATGTCAGATGCGGAGTCAGTAGCTTCCAAGGAAGAGGACTCTATGAGCCATGTGCTTGTTGAAAACTTATTAAAATCGATGGATAAAACTCATTATTCAGAAGGCTAAAGAGGATAATCAGCTGCAGGAGTTAATTTTCAGAGAGCATAAAAAGAAAGCAAGAAGATTTTCAGCGTCCCAGGCAGTTAAAGAAGTTATACTGGAGGAATGGAAACATCCAGACAAGAAGGTGCTGTCACGCAATAAAATGGCAAAGATCTACCCATTTGCTGCAGAGGACACCAGCAAATGGCAGGAAATGCCGAGAATAGATGTAACAATATCAAGGATATCAAAGAAGAAAAGCTTACCACTCGAAGATGCAAATGCATTAAGGACTCTATGGATCGCCGAATGGAGGTATCTTTAAAGATACAATATACCACGTTGGGGTCAGCCTTAAGACCGGCGGTTGCCACAGCAGTCACATAAAGAGTTTTACGTGTCTGGGGAAATGAGCTCGAGAAAGGGCTCGCTGATGGTATTAAGCCCAGTGAACTGTCAAGAATAGTCCAAGACATTCAACTGGCTACTGAGTTTATATGCGAGGCATCGATGGATTCCATCAAGCTGGTATCAAGAGCCACCGCAACAGCAGTATCTACTAGACGGGCACTCTGGCTAAAACCTTGGGCAGCAGACGCATAAACGAAATCAAGGCACTTAGCGTTACCTTTTTCTCGCGATGATCTGTTTGGGGCCAAACTGGATGAAATCATTACAAAAATTTCAGGAGAAAAGTCTGCGTGGCTGCCCCAGGAGAAACAAGTAAGAAGACCTTAGTCCTCCAGAGGATACAGACCCTCTCAATCAGAGAATAGGGGCACTAGGTTATATAGACCTGGCAGAGTGTACCTAAGTAAATGCCAACCAGGGATGTCCCGTCAGAATTTTCAGATCTTCAGGGGAAGAGAAAACAAGTTTTTTCGTCCCCCCACTCAATGACGTCAGAACCACCACTTCCCTCCAACAACTGGCGGTGGGGGGAAGACTGACAAACTTCGCAAGCCAGTGGAACCAAGCCATCACAGATCGGTGGGTGTTAAAGATTATCACCCAAGGATATGCTCTGGAGTTCAAGCATGCACCACCTCCCGATTTCTTTTTCAGTTCCCCTGTTCCATGGTATCAGGAGGAAAAGCAAGTGCTAAACGACATCAGCAATCTTCTCAGCCAAAAGGTAATATCCAAGGTTCATTATTTACAACAGGGCAAGGAGTGTTATTCCAAGATCTTTATAGTAAGAAAGAATTCAGGAGGGTTTAGGCTCATTTTAAATTTAAGGAAGTTGAACAATTTCTTATACATAAGATATTTCAGAATGGAATCCATCAAGTCTATTGTGTCAGGTCTTCACAAGGGTATGTATCTTACCTCCATAGACCTAAAGGACGCCTTTCTTCATGTGCCCATCCTGCAACAACACCAAAGGTATTTAAGGTTTTGTATATTTCACCAACACTACCAATTCAAAGCACTTCCGTTTGGTCTGTCCACATCTCCAAGAACTTTTACAAAAGTTTTAATCCCTGTTATAGCCATTCTCAGATCAGAGGTAATCCTCATCTGGCCTTACCTGGACGATCTTTTACTAGCGACAGATTCTCCGGATCAATTGGTAAGATGTACAAACAGAGTGGCCCAGGTAATACAATACTTTGGTTGGTTAAATCCCATAGTGATAAACACAGACGCAAGCGCCAGGGGATGGGGTGCAGTGTGTGAGTCCCGTATAGCTCAGGGGACCTGGGACAGTCAAATGAGCTTGAGTCATTCCAACTTAAGAGAACTAAAGGCTGTAAAGCAATCTAATATCTCACAGAAGCCTGTTCTAATCAAGTCCGACAACAAGACGGTGGTCGTCTACTTCAGTCGACAAGGTGGGACCAAAAGCAAGAAACTTATGTCGGAAGTTGGGCAGAGAGAGACCTTAAATGACCTTACAGCAGTATACATAGCGGGCAACGTCAACATCGTGGCAGATCAACTAAGTCGGAAGGACGTGTTGCCAGGGGAATGGGAACTGGACCAGTCCGTATTCAACATGATAGCAACAAGGTGGGGATGGCCGGAGGTGGACATCATGGCGACAGCCAACAACAGAAAAGTAAGAAGGTTTTATTCCAGGTTCCGGAAGAAGGAGTCTACAGTCGTAGACGCTCTATCCGTAAATTGGGACTTTCACCTAGGCTATGTCTTTGTACCCATCCCCATGATCCAAAGAGTACTAAACAAGATCAAGTCCGGCCAAGCGCAGTGCATAGTAATCCTACCCTTCTGGCCGAGGAGGGCTTGGTTCCCTCAAGTGTTAAACCTAGCAGGCCTCTGTGGTCCTTCCCAGGAATCCTGAAGCAGAGACCAGTGAACCATCCATGTCCGGAAACATTAAGATTGATGTCATGGCTGCTGAGATCGCCAGCCTTCAGAGGCAAGGATTCCCTCTTAAGGTAATTGAAACCCTTCTTAAAGCTAGAAAGCTTGTAACATCTAATGTACACCACAGAGTGTGGAACATTTATCAATCCTGGTGCACAGACAACGCATACGAGGTATTGCCGGCTTCAATGAGCAAAATTTTTGAATTTCTTCAAGGTGGACTTGACAAGGGGCTAGCAGTAAGTACTATTATAAGGTACACATCTCAGCACCAGTGCAGTACTGGACCTGGATCTGGCCAGTAACAAATATATCAGACAATTCATCCAGGCGATGATGAGAATACAGCCTGTAAGGCGTCAGCCTCTGTCAACTTGGGATCTGAATTTAGTCCTCAATGCGCTAACAGATCATCCCCTTTGAGCCAATGGAAGACATTTCACTGAAACTTTTGGCCTGGAAAACTGCGTTTCTTGTCGCAATAACTTAAGCGAGAAGGGCGTCGGAGATTTAAGCATTTTGTTCAAACGAACCTTATATATGTTTTCATCTAATTAGAGTGCTTCTAAGAACCAACCCAACCTTCCTACCAAAAGTAGTTTGTAAACTCCACCTCAATTAAGAAGTAATGCTCCCTTCATTATGTCCTAACCCGGTGGTAGAAAAAGTTTTCCATAATTTAGATTTAGTCAGGACATTAAGGATCTATTTAGATAGGACTATGCAGATTAAGAATAAGGGGCTTCCAGCGGCTAAATCAACTATAGCCAAGTGGATCAAGTCATCTACTCAGTTAGCATATTCATCTAAAGATATGGAGATACCGGAGGGTATCAAGGCCCGTTTTACCAGGGCCATGGCCACTTCCTGGGCACAAAGGGAGTCAGCTTCGCTCCAGGAGCTCTGTAACGCAGCAGGGTGGTCCTCAATTCATACGTTTACCAAACATTACAAGATGGATTTATTGGCCTCAGCAGAGGCAAAGTTTGGTAGAAAGTGCTTAGTGCAGTTATATAGTTATTCCCACCTCTTTAATTTTAGCTTGGGTATATCTCAAGGTCTATGCTGCCATCAGGTGAAAAGGAAAAGGTACAATTATACCTGATAATTTGATTTCCTTTAGTCCTGATGGCAGCATAGCTAGATTCCCACCCTAATATATATTTTGAGGTCGTGTTTATTTTATGTTCTGTGTTTTATTATAGCTGGAACAAGTGGGAAAACACCAGGGAGGAGGGGCCTATTTATGCATCTGGGGGTGTCTTTCTTTTTACCTGTCCTGGCTCCCGCCCAGAGGTTATAACCCAAAGTCTATGCTGCCATCAGGACTCAAGGAAATCAAATCATCAGGTATAATTGTACCTTTTCATCAACATTGATACCAGAGCAGTTTCCAGACCTAGTGGAGCCCAGCGTGGAAAAATGTGTTTGGCACCCTCCCCTTGTATCATCTACTTCTGCTCCTTGTATGTAAGCTCAGCCTTCAATTTTGCCCCTTCTATGTGCCCAGCCTCTATTTCTGCCCTTTCTTTGTCCCGCTTTCTGCTTAATAATCTGTTCTAAATTGATTTTTCTTTGCTTTCCCCTCTCCCTCCACAGCACTCTGAATGATGCTGGCCTAACAGCATCATTCACTTAGACAGTACTGGTTATACATAAACAGTAACGTTTATGTGAATGACGCCGGACATATCTGTTCTATGATGCAGCCGGCATCCATGGTAGTCAAGTCTGTGTGACTGCGGCCCAAAAGCAGAGTGGCTTAGAGGGCAGAGGCCTTGCTACGATTACACTTGACATCATTAGGATGGCAGCGTATGAATCTCCCCAAAAAAAAAATGAAGCGGACAGGCCGTGACATTCCGGTAATTCTGTGCCTGATCACCTGATCAGCCATCCACTCAAAATTAAAATAGATTAAAAATAGATTCTCAGCAGTGCAGCTGGGTTTTGTCTAGGTCTAGCTGCATAGATCAATAGAAAAATTGCATTTCTATCAGTTAATATATTAAGTGAATCAGGTTGATAGTGTGTATTTTAATACAAAATCACTAGTTTACCAAAGTTAAATTAATGAGGCCACAAAACAGCAAAAAATGCACTGCAAAGAACTTTAGTTATTAGGCCTTTTATTTGCAGACATACATTTAATGCTTCATATATAATAATTTATTTCCATAGTTCTGATCATTCTTTCCTCTGGTTTCACATTACAGTGCATGAAATAAACACAGTACAGACCCTGAAAGCAACCTCACCACTTTCAACCTATGCAAATAGAGGGGGGAAAAAAAAAAGACAAATAATAACAGAAAATATAACAATGGTTCTTATAAAATGTAGGTAACCAATATAAAAGCATAGGCTTTAAAAAGTAGGGCATTACACTGCAGGTATTTTAAAGAAAAATAACCACTGAAATTGGTCATCTATTTTAGGATATTGTGATATCCCATATGAGAGGGACGAGATGCAAAGTATAGTGTGCAATTTCTGTCCTGTTCACAGCCTTAGATATCTTTGTATGAAACAGTCTGTCCATTTGCCAATGCATCTGTGGGCATATCTTAATTAGCTCCTTCATAAGGAGAAAATAGAAATCCTAAAAGATGTTTATTCAACAAGGTATAGGGCTCAAAGAGCACAAGATGAATACACTGTGCAGTGCCCCATTACTTACTATGCATTGCACAGATGTGTTTGCAAAACTGCTTATATAAGTGGACATTTGTTTTCTGTGCAATACAAAAAAAAACTGCAAAATGATCCAGACAACTAGCATAAGAAACTAGAACACAGGTCCAGCGTAATGATAGTCAAATGGACAGCAGTAATGTGTCCTTTGGAGTTAGTAAAAGATTGGTTAGTCTAGTAGCAAAGGACAGAAAAGATAATAAATATCTAACCAGAAAAAGGGTAGGTGTGTGGGGCAGCAAGGCCAGCTGCACAATCAGCTCGTTATTGTGTAAGGACATATACTAATTTACAAATAGTATAAACAGTTGCACAAGAGCGACAAGATGCTACTTATTCTTTAAATCTCTTCTTAGGTAGTCATATTAAATGCAGGCAAATATATCATGAGGCTAATTCAGAGCTACACTTACTTTTTAGGTGCAAGTGTAGAATTTAGCAATACCATATTGACCTGCAAGGGGAGGCAAATCTAAATTGTGAAAGAATTAGAATTGAGAGGAAGTTTCTTAGCTCAACTCTATTTTATAGATAAAACATAAAGCTATTTAGTATTTGAATTCTATGTGCAAAAGTAATGTATTTTCCCTGCATGTAAAAGAATTCAAATTAATTAGCCCCCCTTACTTTGCAAAATGGTTTAGCCAGGCTGTACTCCTGCACCTGTTTTGCCCTTACTCCCAAACTCTGGATCAGTTTCCCATACCTTTAATGGACCTGCAAAATGCTGATATTTAAGAAGACGCGACAAGTCCAAAATAGCTTTTTCTAATTAAGGTGGTGGTGATTGATCTTTTTGTTGATAGGTCAGGTCTCAACCCATTTTTTCCGATGGGATGTGAATTGCATGAATTGAAGTGAATTGATAAACAAGGTGCTCTTGTATTATAAAAACACAGAGGCAGCCAAACAGGTGCATGATATATTTAGTGAGGCTGCATCTTTCTGATTCATAAGCGACTACCACAAATATTATGTTATTAAGTAGTCCGGATACTGTGCAATTAAACATACATACAAAGTTTTATAAAATATCATGGAAAACTGGTGATTGTCATCAGTGAAGGATATTATAAATTAACACTGATGGTACAACAGTTACAGAAATGCGAATTATCAGGTACCTGAGAATGTGAAAAAATAAAAGTTTCATTTTTGTTGCATAATTTCACACAAGAATTCAGATTATAATTTCAGAACAGTTGTGAAATGTTTTTAAGAAAAGCACAGTCTAATTCAAAAACAAAAATTGGAACATTACAACCACATTTAATAAACAATGGCATGCTTTAGAGAAAGTCAGTACACTAGACACCAGAGCAAGCCATTACTGATTTAAGCCCACAACAACATTTAGGTGTACAGTGGGTTTCTGGTGGAATAGTGGAAATTTATACATAAATGAACAATTCAGTCATCTCTGCCGTAGTCAATAGCTTGTAACTCCTGAGCTATGCTCTGTGCCAATTCTATTGTGCCCGCTGCCACTACTCGGCATGACATGAGGTCCAAAGGTCCACCTAGAGAAAGAAAAAATATGTACATAAAGCATTAGAACTACACCTGTGACTATATATCTTATTTAAAATAACTGAAGAGCAGAGGGACAGATAAGGGAGACATTTTACTGAAACCATGCAAATTAATATATAAATGCACCAAAAAAAAAAACCTACCTGTTGTGTCTATGACGCACCCTCCAGCTTCCCGGATAATTACAGTTGCTGCTGCCAAGTCCCAGCAGTGCAGCCCATACTGGTAATAAGCATCAGCAGCCCCTGAAGCTATATAACTCAGGGCCAACGTGGCACTTCCAATCACTCGAATTCTGGAGAGATTAAAACCATATAATGGATATCACTATCTCATCGCTGGTTTTATAGAAATATTTATAGGACAGGGCCTCTAGCCTATAAAATAAAGGTAGGAAAACCTTTGTAAATTTGCACAGAACCATCTTTAATCTATACAAACAGATTCTAGCTGTGATTTTCTAGTATGTAATAGGAAAGTGAGAGCTAGAAACTGATTGGTTGCTAAAGGCAACATCTCCATTTTTATTTCCCACAGCTTAGTAAATCTGGCCTCTGGAGTCTTTCGCACTTACCCATGAGCCTGGCATTTTAAAAATCTTTCCATGTTTCCCAGGAATAATTTTAGAGTAGCTGGATCACGTTTTGGTCCAATTTCAGTTAAAATTAAGCTGTTCCTGATACCTGGAAGTATAAAAATATTTAGGAAGTTTGCATTTTTCACAATTATTTGAGAAAGAACACTCAAAGTTTTGTAGGTCTTTCAGCTAAGTATAAAACAAAAGCTAACAATTGTAAAGACAAGTAATGTTATGATTCAAACACTGAGATTTTCCTAACCTTATTCTGTACAACACAACTATATGAGCGATGTGCACATTATACTGGACAGACCTGTAGCTTTTGTTACATGCAGCCTTTCTTGGTTGCAAAATGCCCCCTGTCCTCTTCTTGCAGTGTACAATTTTTCCTCTGTGCAATGGTAGATTACACCCAACTCAAGCTATAAAAAAAGAAGAAAGCATTTTGTTGCTACCATCAAAGTATGGTCATTTATATGCAAATTACCCTATTAAAAATGTATGTAAGGATTCAGCTTTAACTTGTTTGCTAGCTTTGCTAATTTTACTAATTTGATTAAACTTATTATTATAATTATGCTATAGCCAATGGGATTAATAATCATGGATAGTAGAAAACACAAAATAAAGAACATAAAAAATATAAAGGTTTATTTGGGATCCTAAATGCAATTGACTCATATCTCTGCCCTATACAAAGTTGTTTATTCTCTTTTACTTTTTAGTTATGGTGGATTATTGTGGTCTTTTCATTAATAAACCTTTAACAGTGTACATGGAGCACAGCCACTGACTAAGCAGAGAAAGACAGCAAACAACACAGAAGGTAAGGAGCATAAAGCGAGTGTAGAACGGATTTGTGCACATCCAAAGTAGAGTTTAGTGATGGCACAATTCAAATAGGTAGCAATCATTTTAACACACTCTAGAAATAACCTTTCATGTAAATGTGGTGGTCATGTCAAATGATCAGCACAGTGACTTTACAAGAACACAAAATCACAGCAGGATGTTAAGCCATCCCATGCTGACTGGTAAGGTAAAGATATTTGCTTGCACAACATTGCAGGCAGATTCATCACTAGCTTGCTATACCACCACAATGGCAGATAAACTCTATGCATGTCTAAGGTTCAGTGACAGAAACATAGAGATCATTGGATATATCACTGAGGACTGGATCCAGATAGTGGATCTCTGCGTCCATGCAAGCCCATGGAGTTTCGATAGCTGAATCCTGCCTTAAAACGTCCAATCTGTCGGTATTTAAAATGATGACGGATGGGAAGTAAGGATCTTGGACATTGGAAAATGAAACCCCTCTGACTTGGTACTGCAGCTCTTCACACTGTCTGAACCTATAGCGCTCAGATTATGTGTAACTTGCAAAAGCAACCATTTTCTAATGTAAGGGACTGGAAAAACCCACTGTGTGGTAGTCTGGGTCCAGTCAAGAGTAACCGCTTTATCCCATGCAGTGATGGCCTTCAGAGGTCAGCAATTAAGTTGTGCATCAACCATATAATAAACACAATGTAATAGTAGTTGTACTAGGCTTATATCTCATCCTGCTGCCAGCCATTCCATTAGTACATCATAGCAGGCCCAGTGTAAACAAAGTAATGAGCACTATGAATATATTTTTTACAGTAAAAAGATCACTTACTAAATCAATAAATATGAATTATGTCTAATCAAATATTAACATCAAAAACTACAGCAAATCTGAAAAGAACCATATACATGATTAAAATCTAAAAAACAAAACCAATCCCTGCAAATGTTATCATAGAGGTAGGTTTACTCAGCCAATTGCTTGTTTTTTTATTTATGTTTGTATTTCGATATTGTAATGATCTTTTTCTTCTCTGTGAATGTTGACAGCTGTATGCTTAATTAATTTATTGACGCTTTAAAAAAGTAAGAGACAAAACTACTATCCTGCTTGAAAAAGTGCCCAGATGGCACAAAACGCGTCGCAGAGCTTAAACACATGCTGGTTACTGAAGCCTATGGGAGTATATTGTCACAACTTTGTTTGTGCCAGAGTACTGATCCCTCGGGCCGGACTAGTGCTTATACATTATATACGGAGACGTACCTGCTTCTCAAATACCACTACTATCTGGATCTCTTCAAAACACTGTGCATGTTACAGTTGCTTCCAGAGTTGACCTTTGCATTGACTTAGGAGCGGGTAAGCACTCTATATCACTGCTTGCTGAAGCAAATCCGTTTGTTCCATCACTGTGCCTATTCGGACCAAATTTTAATCACATGCCGGTGCCTAATTGGGTCCTATACTGGTGACTGTTTGTAGGCTCGGAGTCCGGCTGGCCACCCGCTATCTGGAATCCACCTTTTGGCTAAGTTGACTAGATTGCGGGGATTTCTGCCATCTGCCCTTGACTAGGCTATTTCCCTTGTGTGTTCTTGCCTATCGTTACCCTACAACAGGAATTTATTTTTAGATATCCAATTATCTGACTTTTGCACTGATATCTATATTTGCCTGACGCAACTCCATGGCTCTATTGAAGTATCCATATGAACAAACATTTTTATATTAATGTATCTTCATATATACTTTTGTATTTATATGTTTTTGCATTTTTATTGATTTTTTATGTGTTAATAAATATATTTAGTTTTATACCAGCGTTGGTTATTCAACTTACACAACCTTCATGAATAATTTTTCACCTTAAAGCTTCTGCGCTGTATGCCTTTTCTTTGTTTCTAATTTTTGCAGGAGGGTTCCTGCTATTTACAGCTGTGCTGCTTTTTGTAAAGTGGTAGCCCTGTCACTTCTTTTATTACAATTTACAGGACCAAGACTTCTATTGTAACAAATACGAGGTGCATTCAAGTTCTAAGAAATCACATAGGGCAAGAAGCTGAAACTACTGTCACTTCTCAATATAGTCTCCCTCTTACCACATACATATTTCACAACGTCGACGCCACACATGGCCTGGCATCGCTTTTCTGGTGGTATGTTGAAATCACTGGAAAATTGCACACGCAGAAGCTACTTCAGTCCATTCTCACACAATGTTGGGCCTTATTCGAACTTCTGCACTCAAAATTGTTCACATCTACGAAGCCTTCTCTGCATGCTTCATTCAACTAACCATTAATGTAAGCGGGTGTTAACCCAAGCAAATAGAGAAAACAGATAACACGCTGCTCTTAGAATGTAAACGTCGCCATTTTTAGTGTCTAGAATTCTCCTACTGGTAGGTGGCTCCACGTGCATTCTATGAAGAATGGTAGTATCTTTTAAAATATGCCCCACGTTCTACCTACTCCTAGAGGAAAATAAATAAATAATAGACCTTAGAACTTGAGTGCGCCTACTACCAATAAGCACCATTTTATGATCTAGTGGCAAAGAAATATGCTCCTTGCATGTATATGATGAAAATTCATTACTTCATATACATGCAATTAGATTATGAAATGTTAGCAAACCTATTCATTTACAGGCAGCTTGAAGAGTCCTTGATTAGTCTGATTTTGGATGGACTGCACCTATAATAAAAGATTGATTGGCCACACATTTTTCTGAAGTTTTTGGTATCTTTCCAGCGCAAATATAAAAATTCTACATTACAACCATCGCTGTTGTCAAGAAGTGTTAAAAAAAAACGCAAACAAAAATAAACACATGGAAATTCAAATGCTACAGAGGGAGGGGAGGAACGTAACTATACAGTGGAGTGTTTAATAATAAAGTTTATGAGCAATTGCAGTGAGAATTTTCCTTTAAACATATTTAAACATAAAACAACCTCTTACTCTTCCCCTATGAGATACTAATAGGAATCTCAGGTTACCAACTTACAGAACATTGATTATACCTCTCGATTGACAGCAAATCCAATGCTGACCGCCACCGGAGGAAACCTGTGGAAATAGAGAACGCAATTTAAATATGCAATTGTATTTAAGGGTTATATATTGCCTGGTACAACACAGGTCTCCTTCAGAAAGTCCTATTTTTATAGTTTACATAGATAGTTGTTGTAGCCATGTTGCTAACATTGCATATACCACTATTCTATTGTTACTTAAATAAAATTCTTAGGGATGTACTGTGCTTACATGAAATATGGAATATATTAATTTACACCTGCTTAAAGTACAGAATACTGTTAAGTCTTGTAATGCTGAAAAGATTTCTCTATTCTCTAATTATGAACCCCTTATCCCAAAACACTGCATTAAGTTCCCTTTTTTTTATATTACACATATAGAAGATAATAAGCTCAGCAAAGCTCACAAAGGATAAACAAAGGATAAACTATATACCTGTGTACAAAGTTGCAGGTTCCATCAATAGGGTCAATGATCCAGGTTGGGCTGTCAGTTAAGATGCATTTGGAACCTGCCGAGGTAGATTCTTCACCAATAAATCTAGACATTTAATTAAAAAAAAATGATACAAATAAAATCTCAGTAGCCAAGATTGCATATACTGTATTAGAACAAACATATACCATGCATTAAATAGAAGGGTTTTAATTCTTTTCTAACTAGAATACTTTGTATTTACCTGTACTTTATACTCCTAAGAGATTAGGGTGATCTTCCTTATCGGATTAATGTTTTTCTTTAACAATGGTAGTTTTAGAAATGATTAAATGATTGTGGTTAGTGTTCTGGAAAACAAGGAGCTCTGCCTTCTAATGTTCCATTAGCAGTATTTTTAAACAGAGAACAGAGATAAGTAGCTGGTGAGCATTGCGAGATGTACATGTGACAGGGCCCATTATGTCAAAGAAAAAAATAACCCATTTGGTGCTGGCTTTAACTATATTTTAGCAACTCGTCTACCAGCTGTCAGGTATAAGTTTAGAGTGCAGAATCTATGGAATTAGTAGAGGTAAATTCCAATCAAATCAATAAGAAGCCCAGTATTCTATAACGGTTGGCCTGAAATGCCCCTAAGCATATAGATGCTGCCAGCTAATTCATTACATATGTCAGACATGTGCTGCATACATTTCAGCTGACAGTTACCTCTTTCAAAGTATCTAGTGCCAGCAAAGGGATTGCATTAAATGTCAATATCCCCCATTATGAAACACACTTGATGAAAGGCAATGTTTCCTTAAAGCAGACATGTTTATTAGTTTTTAAAATATAAATGTTTAGTTTGATTTAACCCAAAAACTGTATACATTTTTCAAATAAAATGACCCCTACAAAAATATACCAAACACTGTATTTTAAAATGGGGGATTTCAAGTAAAAGCTCGTAATATCCCTCTATGCAACTTCAGACACACTATACCGTACGTGTTAGCGCCTGGGCCAAACGGATGGGTAACATGGCCTTAGCCTGTTCCACATTTATCTATATAAACTAAATAAAGAATATTTTTTTTGCTGCCATATACACATAAGATGCCCAGGAGCTCTAAACAATGCAAAAAAAAATAAAAAATCAATAAACCTTACATGTTAAAATAAATACATGCAGTGATATCCATCCAATTGTACATTAGTAAAATGCCTTCCTAATATGCATTTGTATTGAACATAACAGCCAGATTTGGACATCAAACAAGTGACAAAACTCGGCATGTGAAAAAAAGTTGTACACATCAAGGAGTTTCATTTAAAGACCTTACAAAAAGCTGTGAAATGTAATGAGAACAAGGAAGGCATTGGTTTTTTTCAACATAACGTCTGGCGGTTTACCTGTGGGAGGGAAACTTTTCCCTTAGAGCAGAAATGATGAGCTCTTCCACATAGTGATCTGTCTCAGTCACTAGATCCACAACAGAAGTTTTAGTAGACACTCTTTTCTCTTCCATGAGAGCTTTTCTGACAACCTATAGGAACATTAAATCTATTATGAATATATAGCTAAATGGGAAACAGGAAGATGAAAGTATGTGACAAGTATGTGAAACAGTTCATATTGGTTTCCTCTACACAACCACTAAACAAAAAATTAGCACATACATGTCTTGTATTGCTGAGAAGTTACACTGACACCTGTGCAACACTTTGAAAGCGACCAAACACCAGAAGTATGCAATATTACCATCAAAGGAGTTAACACATACCCATCATTCACAGAGACATGCAAATTGGAACTCTAACACTCAGACAAGACTTCAGAAAAGAATATCTGTTTGTGAAATAGATGGAATAGTTATCACAAAGCAAAACTGGTGTAGCTATTTAGGGGATTTGTAGTTCTCAGTAGATGACAGAGGAAAATACACTACAATTACAGTTAAAGGATATTAGAGGTTAAACAAGGTGAATTCAATTCTGGTGTTGAGGTATAAAAATAGTCTTTTTGCTGGGAAGCAGAAGACTGAAAACATGTTTCTGACATGTATAAGGAAAAAAAGAAATGCAGCTTTCAACAATACAAGTAAAAACGAATGAGGAATACATTTAATATACTGCAAATAACATAACAGAGAAATGTTTTACAGTAATCTCCTCAGGAGAGACAGAAGGCAAGCTATTTAGCTTCAGCAGAAGAACTACATATCATAATGCCAGTGGCTGATGCAGATCTATACTATAATACAGGACACATTCAAGATTGTAACTAGAGACCAGAATTTTTTAAGACAAAGAATAAACAAATGTCAAAATGAGCATAATTCAATGGCTTTATCATATAGGAAATTGAATTCTGGGTGTCTCTACCCTTTCAGTGTAACCTTGGCTTGGAGGACATTTACTGTTTACATGAAATGCTTGTCATTGCTCTGGACTGCATTAATAAAAAGGATCATAAAGTGCTCATGCCACATACACAGTATATTGTGTAAAAAAGTTACTATAGACTACAAAGATTCATATGCTTCATCTGACTGCAAATTCTTGCATGTAGTACTGCATCCACCCATGTAAAAAGATTGTTTGCTCTTGCACATAAAGGGTGCACCAATATAATTATTCAGACCTATTTAGGTCTCCAGAAGAAGTGTCTTATGTTCAATCCCTGCAACCAATAACTAGGGGGATTTTTTTTTTCTTTTATTCTAACCTATTTTTCTTCCAAATGTGGAATATTTATAGTTAACTGGATAGATTTAGGCCTTATAAGAACATCTAGTTGTAGAGACATAGTAATGTGACCCAAATAAATGTATTGTTGCAAATGGCAGCAGGGACAATGTAGAAATATACAATGTGAGTATACGTTTATTTAATTGTGTCTATTCCTCGCTCACCTATTTACCCTAAAGTGTAGTGAAATGGAATATGGTGGAATAGATTAACAGATGTAAACACTGTCAACCTTAAACACATTATTCATTAACACTGTACTGAAGAGTATCAAGGTAACATATATAAAAAGTACTGTCACTGCATAGCCATCATTGGCCTTACCACACATATAAGGAGGACTATATGATAGTACCTGGCCAGAGCGGAGTGCTAGCTGCACAGCGGTTTCCAAGCACTCCTTCCAGGGGTCCTCGGCAGCCAGTCTCGGCTCCACAGCTTCTCTATCGGTGGCAGCATCATCATGGGGCCTCGTATGTTGCTGTCTTCTCCCAGCTCCTTCACAGGGCTTCATGTCTCTTTCTGCAACGTGCACAGCTGTACTAAGGCTACTACTGCCGTCCTATAATGGCAGCTTGCACAACTCTGTGAGAGAAGCTGAGGCTTGAGTAGGTGCTCATCCACCTGTCTGTCTATAAAGCTGGCTACTTGGAGCAGCAACAAACATGCAATTACAGAAAGATCTCCAGCCTTATCCTTTAGGTTGCTAAATCTCACTCCTCCCCCTCTCCCCAGCACCCTCTACATCTCTCTCCTCCCTCCTCCTGTGTCCGACACCGGTACCGCCTCGCTCATCATTGTCCTATAGCATCTGTAGAATTGCTGCTCCCCCTCCCCTTCCCCTTAGTAGGTCATGTATTGGTCATCTGGGTTCAGGTCACATAAATATACTGTGGTTATCACAGTTCCTTTCAGTAAGATGTGTGTGTATTATGTATTTACAAGAATCTATTGCAACTTTTATTTAAAGGGATACTTCCTCTTTTAATAATGCCAATATTTGTTGTTGGCTGTCCACCAAGTTCCTTTTCAGGAGAAATAATAATAAATTATATTGACAAATTATTCCTCTAGCTCCAAAATGTGGATTCTGAATTAAGAATTTATCATCATTTGTCAATTCACAAATATCAATATAATGTGATTTTGTCCAAATCTGCATCACTTACAGCCTCCTTAGTCAATCCAAAATCCATCAAAACAGATAGGCCCGTGTTCAGAGTTTTCGCAGATCTGCTAAAAATGTACAATTCAGAGGCACGTGTGCTCACCTCTGATTTGGCTGTTCCAAAAAAGGTCTAATTAGTAAACCCGCAGTCGAAGCCGTAATGGCTCCAGCCGCGGGTTACTGTGGCGCAGGGTAAACTAAGTTTAGGTTTTTTAAAATTTTATTTATTTAAAGTAAAAAAATAAATTTAAATATACTCCCCCCCCCCCCTCACAGCAATAAATAAAATCTTTAAGTAATCACGACAGTTCTACTGTCATTGGGCCGTATTTATACCCTTGGCCAGTGTGGGAAACATTCTACTTTCATTGGGGCATATTTATAGAGACCTTTCCCACTCTGGTCAAGGGTATAAATATGCCCAAATGACAGTAGAACTGTCATTAGCGCTGTAAGTTGCGACATTCCTCCTTTCTGACAAGACCCCCCCCCCTCCAGGATTAAAAGCTTACAAGACCGGACACAAGCAGAGCAGGTAAGTGGCTTTTTTAAAAATTATTTTTACTGTACTTTTTTTTATTTTACTATAGAATGGCCGGACCTACATTTTATTGAACATCTAAGAGGGACATAAAGATGGCTCTGGAATGCTTGCGCTTGTGGTTTCCCAAGCGGCAGCATGCCCTGACATTCTTGGACATGCTGGTGCTTGTAGTATTACAGGCATCAGCATGCCCTGTAGGGCCGATATTTATTTACGTTATAGCAGCGCGGGGGGGGGGGTGTTTAAATGTTTGTATGTGTGTTTTTATTTTTTACCTAATTAACTTTTATTTTTACAGCTTTGGTAAACTGCTCCTTATGCTTATACCATCCCCTGTGATGGTGTAAGTGTAAAAGCAGCCACCGGACAGCACAGCATGTAATATTTAAATGAGAAAAACACCCCTTTTCTTATTTAAATATTGTGGAACTCCCAGTTCCACAGGCGCAGTTCTGTTGGATGTGAACACAGACTGATGGGTACACTTGCGCCCGTCTTTCTGTGCTTGCTCCCAATGTGAGCATGTGCAGTGCTCCTTTTTGCTGCGCTTCTGTCTGAAAAAAATACGGAAGAGCAGCTCTGAATCCGGGCCATTTTCGCTCTTCTTAGTAACTATAGTAATTAAAGTTTAATTTGCATTTAATTTTTTGGGGGTAACTTGTGATATATTTATCATATGTAGTGTAACACAAGAGTAATTGTATCTATATAATTTGTATTACCCTGTTGATAAAGGAAAAAGTGAGAATTTAGCACTAGTCTGTGCAGCATAATCATGTTCAGTGAGTGAATGGGTTGGTATATAGTGGAATGTTATACCTGTACTTTAACTTTTTTTTGTAAATGGATTGGTGCGGAACTAGAGCTGCACTTTTTTTTTAAGTGCTAGTGTAGACCTGAGCAGTAGCATGTGTAACTGCAAGGGGAGTTGTGTTATTGGGCTGTTGTATCAGAAATATTCTTTCATAATATTAAGCCCTTACGTACAATCCCATATTCCGCATGCCTGGAGATGCGTGTGGGGTTGTGGATCACAATCTCTGTATAATATCCTCCACACCAGAGGTTAGCATACTGAGTTTTACATTGACTCTGGATATGGCCCAATAGTCTATGTCATTAAATAGTAATGTTCCTTATAGTAATAAAGGGTTAAATGTGTTAATGTATCACCACACGCGCACACACATACCCACCCTGTCACTACAGTGCCATCCTGTCCTGTATCTCTCCCTCCTTTTCCTGTACTCACACAGACACACAGCTGTGTCAATAAACCTCCATCCTGTCCTGTATCTCTCTCTACTACTCCTGTACTTTTTATTTTTGTTCTGTTTTTGTTGTGTATGCAGCAGGGCTTTCTCCAGCACAGTACAGGTAATACAGGGCTCCTATGGGAGCCCTGTAGGGCCAAACCTGTTACTGTGAATGGCAGTGACCTAACCCATGCGGTCACTGCCTTTCTAGAAACAGATATGGTTCTACAGGGCTCCTGTAGGAGCCCTGTATTACCAGTAGTGCATCACGCGATACATCAGACTGAGAGAGGGAGCGCCAGAGAGAGGGAGCGCCGCGGAGGAAGGGAAATCAAAGGTAAGTAAGAGAGGACATGGAGGCTGGACATTAAAAGGAATGCAGCTCACAATCTCAAGCCATCGCCAAAGATTTTATTGAAATAAAGAAGAAGCAGTGTTTGATTACATTTTTATTTTTGAACAACAGGGTTTGAAGGGTCAATGGTATATAGAGGCGACAGCTTGAGATGTGAGCTGCATTCTGGAAAGTGGTCTGCAGAAATTGCGGAGGACCTATACGGAGAGAAAAAAGACACGTTACATGCTGAGTATAAAGAGGTGGAGAGTGTAAGTGCAATTTGTCTTATTTTCTCTTACCTGTCGGTGACTGGCTGCACTAGTTTTCTCTCTTCCTTCTGTTCCTGGAGTCCGGGATCCGAATCAGACGGGAGCGTGGATCGAGGTTGGAGACCGGGCGGGACACCGCAGACAGCGAGACGCGCTGAGTTCTGAAAAGGAAAAAGAATCAGATATAAAGCTAACGATCTAGACATACGGGGCCTGATCCAGACCTACGCCCGCGAGCGTAGCGTATGATCGCCCAGGCGTATAAACTTTCACGCCCATGACACTCCCATTGATTGTACCGACTTACGGCGGCTGAACCCTACCCTCATTGATTGTACCGACTTACGGCGGCTGAACTCTACCCTAACTTTTACAAGCGTCCGTGCGAATTTTCGTACCGATACGCTGGTCGTACGGGGCTTAGCACGCCCATACTGTACAATTTAAATGGCTATCCCCACCTCTGTGTAGTAACTCGAGCGTCCGGACTATCGTCGTACAAAACGCACGCCCCTTGGGCGAAAAATACGCTTAAAATACGCTCGCTGTACGCTCCTGTCCTTCGGACGACCGGAAGTTGTCATACTGCACATGCGCAGTGCGTTTTTTCGCCCGGTTTTACGCTCCCGACCGGCGTACGCTCGGTCGCGGGCGTAGTTCTGGATCAGGCCCACGGAGTGTAAGTAGACTGTGTAAACAGGAATCTTACCTGATTTTGTTACTGGCTGCACCAGGTCTTTCTCCGCTTTTCTCCTTGAGGAACCGAGGACCACTGGAATTGGAGACATACATCAAGGGGGAGTCCAAGAAACCTGGAAAGGGAAAAGAAATGAATTCAAGGCTTGAAAATCAAGAGGAGTGCTGTGTGAGTAGCTGGTGTATTGGGCTGATTTACTCTAACACTGAACTTGCTGCACAATTGGTGTTTTCTTTTATTTTGGAGGAGAAAAACAGCAGGGAGATATAGAATATAAGAAGAAAATTATTGAATTGGACATTTATGAAGAACGAAGACGTTAAGACTGTGAGTAAAATGATTTTAACCACACGAGAAATAAGGAGGACTGATAAGATCTTTTAAGAAGAGCATCGTGGTATTGTTGTGAAAAAACTGAGGACTTTTACGTGTACATTATTTTGGTGGAAAAGGGGGGCGCTTAGAGTGAGTTGGGATACATACTGTCATTTTTTTTTACCTGTGTCTTTTTTTGGGCATAGGAATAGGGGAGTAGGTGTTACCCCCCACCCAAGTTACTTAGCTGACCACGGGTCGCAGCTTTTTGAGTGTACACTTTCCTTTTTCTATTATTGCATCCAGACTCCTATAAAAGTGGCATTTTTCCACCTACAAAGACCGGAAAATGTCCCCTTTTTGCGAGTGTGCATACGCTTGCTACACAGTTTCATTACGGAACTGAATCCAACAGATCCTTTATTCCGTAATGGAACACTTTCCGTTGGCAGGACGGGCAGCATACATAAGGTATGCGTGGCGGGAGGGGGTAGGTATGTAGATTGTACAGAGAGTGCTGGGTAAACCCAGGTTATTGTGTCCAACTACCCAGGTTAAGTTGTGATGTGAAAGGTTTTTTCCTGGGTTCAGCCCAGGTAGGGGTGTGAAAGGTGCGACTTGGGTTTTTTAACCCAGGTCGCTCACAAATAACCTGATTGGAGGAATTTTTTGTACTATTGCTGTGGCAACAGTAAACAAATCTCTCGCCTGGAGCCATGCGCTACTCATCACACTGTCAGGACTGACCCGGGACCTGGAATTTCCCGAGTCAATCCTGCAATGTGAAAGGGATCATTCAAGAGTCTGTGACACGGCAATTTCCCGGGTTGTAAGACCCGGGATATTGCCAGGGTGGTGATGTGATAGTGATATAAAGGGGAAAAGTTTAGTATTTCCAATTTTTGCATAGTCTATGCTGAAGAGGACTGAGGGTTCTGTGTTGCTGCAAAGTGGACGTGGAGGGGTCATAGGGAAAATAGCCATTCAGCTGGTGGCTGTATCATGTTCCAAATAGGGCCGGCCAAACTGGCAACTGCATTCCCAATGTCCTTAATACAAATATCTAAATGAGTTCACCAAATTTGAAAACACAACAAACCGAGCAGTTAGAGATATATAATAATTTTAATCACATAAAACATATGAACACACGGGAATAAAATCAAATCACTTAAACACATTAAAACAATAGGCAATGATCATAATACTATACTATGCAGTTCGTGTAAAAGGGAAAATAAGTTCAATGACAGAGCCAATAAATGTTATATATACCAAAGCCCATATGCAATAATCCCATTTATCAGATGGAATTAATTAAACGGAAAGTGTGCTCTCCAAGGGTGTATCTATGGGTCCAGCGCTCCTTGCAAAGTAAGGGACTTGCCCCCCATTACCCATTTACTCCCAGTACTCCCATCATGTGCCTCCAGCACCTCCCTCCAGTACTCCCATCATGTGCCTCCAGCCTCCCCCAGTACTCCCATCATGTGCCTCCTACCCCCCCCAGTACTCCCATCATCCT
>WWET01000537.1:196949-211807 GCA_011038615.1 Limnodynastes dumerilii | reverse complement strand
AGGAACTTGAGGAACCTGTACAGCACGAGAATAGATCCTTCGTAAGGCATTGGCTGTTAGCATTGACAAGCTTATCTTTTAACAATACTGTATGACACTGAGTTTCTTCTTCCTGTTCATTGCTCTGTATTTTGCTTATTACACTTGATCTTGATAAGCAGACTTTCATACAGTTATGTATTTATGCAACTGCCACATTTTCATATATGTGACTTAATGAGAGTCACCTACAGAGTAGCTATGTCTTAAAAGACATTACATTTTTTTAAGGAGACACAAAAAAAGTGAATTGCTGTTAGTATACATTATGCAAAGCTGAACATGAAAGGGAAGTATTAGGTCCTATGGGCCAGATCCAGAGCTACGTTTCCATTACGTTTGAAGACGTGGCGTATTTTCTATGCACCGCCCCCCCCCCAGGCACTCCCCTCGCTCGTATGTACTTTGGGCGTTTTTATGTTTGCCGAACCCTGTTTGCCAAACGCTGTTGATATGAGGCTGGTACGTATGTTCAGAGTTACGTGGCGTAACATCTGCTGCACAAATATGCAGTAAATACAAATGGGCAATTTTTACGTCAGCGGCTAGCGTAAAATCGATCGCTTACGTAGTTCTGGATCTACCCCTATATAACTGATTCAGCAATCCTCTGCCCACTAAATCATATACATTGTGTTGATGGATACTGCTTATTAGACCCCCAGGGTCCAGTAGTTGTATTTTTTTTATAATTTGTCCAATCTTGCACACATTGCACATAATTCAAAGCAGGAGCATAAATGAGCACGTTCAAACTCTTAATATAAGACATTTGTTCTAATTTCAGAGCAAGTATAACTTGAGTGTCATGTATATTACATATTTTGTATTCAGTGTTGTTTCCCTCCTACATATGCACTTTTGTGACACATTCAGTCATTTGTGATGACAAAGAAATGTGTTCCAGCAATGATAAAAAAAAAGTCACTCTGTGCCCCAGTATTTATCTTATGTACAGTCCTGTCCAGTACCAGAATGACCTCCTTTTCTTGTTCTTTTTTTTAGAGAATGGCAAATGGAGAGGGCTTATCAGAGTGCTCTTTGGCTATTGCAACCAGATATTGTATTCATTTTAGGAGATCTGTTTGATGAAGGCAAATGGAGTAACACAAAGGTGAGATTTGTATCGCATTTCTATAGCATATTTCTTTGGGTCATGTGATAGTTAAATATACAACTGCATACATGAACTTATGTACACAAAGCCGCCATTATGCATACACATTCTTGTGCATTTTCAGTGAATGACCTATACATTTCAGTTCTCAAGTTACCTTTGTTCAGACTGCAGAACAAGTACAAGTCACATTTATTCTTAGATAAAAAGGTGGTAAGAATCCCAGTAATCGCTTGCTATGTTGTCATACTTTGTTTTCCTGTTCCCCTGAACAGCCACCCAGAATTATATTTATCTTATTCATAGTTTGTCCCTATTTTATGAATGTCATTTTCATCATGTTGTTTCTTTATTATTTGTTTTGCTCTGTAAGGGCTAGTACACACAGTTGTTTGAAAAACAATATCTGTTAATGTCAGAGATAAAACTTTGAACTTTGAGAACATGTAGTAAATATCACAAGTGAGGGCAAAGTCTTCAGAATAAAAGAAATAATCCCTTAACATGCCATTACATTGTACTGATCCTTTATACATGCAAATGGTACAGACATGATGAAAAATTGTCCTGAAGTAGGACTGATTCTTGTTAATATTATTTTTTGGATAATAAACATTATACTACAGTCATCAGGCTTTAAACACCTGTGTTTGTCTTGCCCTTTAACTAGAAATGTAAAGCATACTAGTTATAAATAGTGCATATTCTACCTGTTTATAAATGTCGAGAGACATTGCACAAAAGGGTGACCTGGTGCAACAAGTCGCTATGTGGCAGTGTTGCTTGCCACTGTATAATGGGTTTGAGGAGAATATAGCTTTCTGTAACAGGCAATTATATGAAAAGATTGTTAAGAAGCAAAAAGATGTAGCAAATGCGCAAAGAACTTACTAAATGCGGCTGTCAATCCCTGAAACCTATCACGTGTACAGTATAACAACGTTATATGCAAAAACAAGAAATGGGTTATTGTAGGTACAAAATGGTAAATAAACACACACAAAGCAATTTATAAGAGATCAAATAATTCTTCCCGCATAAATATAGAGCGTCCTTCACACATCAATAAAATAAGTATAACGTCGATCAAAGATTCATATATATATATATATATATATATATATATATATATATACAATGTATCGCAATCCAAAATCATAAATTGCACAGTGTATAACTTCCACTTGCAGGAGTGAATACTATTGTCCTACCCACAACCCCAGTGTGATGTCTGTCGAGGGTGTGGGATAAGTACAAAGTACTGATCAAAGTCTTGGTTTCTGCGGCAATGGTTACTATGGAAACCAAGTAAACCTTGGAGAAATAAGTTCATATACTCACTGTCTGTCCAGTATAAAAGTTTCTTTAGTCAAAGGAGTTATGAGCATATCCGGAAGCAGTATGAAGAAGAGATGTGTTTGTTGTTGCTGCTAAATCTTTGATTGATAACTTGTCTTTACTTTATGTTCCTTTTTCCCGGCACATGCTGTTTAAATGGCTTTGTTCCAGGGCATAGTGCAGTATATACCGCTGATGGGGCAGGTATTATTTATTAAGTGCTGATGAATAAAAACCAAGATTGGATACTCACAAATAAAGTGGAAGGCAGAATTACTGTCTCCACTGGACATATTAAATGTAGTCTTATCCAATGCCTTTCGATCCGCTCTGGATCAAGGCTTTCAGTTATATGTAAAGGAAAATACATGTGTTATCAGCAAATTTGTATTTTATTTCTTGTTTTCGTTTTGTAAATAAGAAGTTTGCACACAGACAGTGCCCACCATTTTACTATTTAGAATATTTAGACTCCTTACTTGCTAAGGTAAGGGGCCATGTACTACTCTTTATTGCTTGTAAAATCATGTTAACCAGTATGAGTAATGACAAAAAATGACCACCGATATATTTCTTAAAGCCCTATTTACTAGAGCACACAAGCGCTAATGATCAGTTGGGTCTTCTTCCCACAGACCCCATAAAGGAAACAATTAAACAAAGAATACAGATCAGAGAACACATGGCTTAAAATACAATGTTTATTATGGTCACCAAAACCAATTAAAAAATATACTAAATAAGATTGAACATTAGAATTAGTTAAATAAATAAATAAAAGGAGGACCTAGTGCTGGAAAACAAGGCTGCAGGGGGGTCCCAAACCAACTTTTCCTTTTTCCCAACTTTTCCTCTCACTATACCCATTGCTGCATTTCCTATGACTAATCAGGATTGGTAAGCCGACTTCATTCTATCTTTTCCCATCTGAATTTTACCGATCTATTGAAAGAATTGGGCTTCTAGCCCACAGATGAACTCTCAGTGAACTATTTTAATACGTGCAATACAGCTGAAAATAAGGAACCCTCAATGTTATTTGTTTCCAATTATTGATACAGAGAATATTTATCAGTTCAAAATTCTGAATCTTCAGGCTTCATTTCATAGATTTAACATTCTTTATGTGGGCTTAAAACAGCATTTGTATTGAATTGCTAACTAATTCTAATGTTTAATCTTACTTAGTATATTTTTAATTGGTTTTGGTGACCATAATAAACATTGTATTTTAAGCTGTGTGTTCTCTTTCAGTATGAGTAATGGAAGATATTGGAGACAAGTGGGCAACATAGAGTCAGGTTCTGACACCTCTAACATGGCTTTAAATTCAAACATTAGTTGTCTCTGCATGTTATAACGGCTTTTCTTTTGCAGATTAATTGTGGTTAGTGTTCCATAACAAGTATTCTCTTCTTTATTTAACAGTATGGGACTATTGGTTGAATATTCTGTCTTTTCTTCAGGCATGGGAAAAAGATGTTGCTCGTTTCCAGGCTATGTTCAGACATCCTCCTCATACGGAGCTCATGGTAGTTGTTGGAAATCATGACATTGGATTTCATTATGAGTAAGTACTGCCTTTGGTACATTGTTTGTGTGCTTGCATCTGAAGAAAATAACCTATCACCACCAACATGGCAATAAAATCTATCAAATGTGGGCACCATGGCTTATACTTCAGAGTTAATAAAGGCTCTCTTAAGAGCCAGATTTACTAAGCTGCGGGTTTGGCAAAGTGGAGCTGTTGGCCATAGTAACCAATCAGATTCTAGCTTTCACTGTCCTATTACATACTAGAGAATGTCAGTTAGAATCTGATTGGTTGCTATGGGCAACATCTCCACTTTTCCAAACCCGCAGCTTAGTAAATCTGGCCCTAAGCCTTCTCCACCACGATCCCTCATGAGCTTACCATCACCATTAATTTCAGCCAATGGGGTAAGTCCATCTATTCACCCATACATCCATGCTTCCTACATGCCTCTTGGTAGTGCTCAACCTCCTACCACACACAAATGGTTGCAAAGTGATTGAGTCGCCTGTGTCTATTTCCGTGTGCTCTGCGCTTGCGGATGGGGCGGGCATTCAATTTAAATATAAAAGGTAATTTTAGTGCTGTTCTGTGAGGATTTCCTACGCATTCATTTAAAGTTTTGCACCAGGTCAGGACTGGTCTAAGTGTAAGACAGGGGAAACTTTCCTTAATGCACATTTTACAAATGTTAAGAAACAATCACTGGTCATATATACAAGACTATACTGACTTTTCTTTTTTTCCCCCAGAATAGCAGTGTATTACTGCACATTTTGTTTAAGCATTTTTTTTTATACTAATATTATTTTTAAAGGGATTTATAAACAAAAAAAAATCATTAATTCTATTATGTCTATTATAATTTAAGAATACTGTAACACCAATTTAAAATATACATTTTGAAATATGCAGACTTGTATAGGTTGCTGTATTACACCTTCTGGCTCGTTTTCAGTCCGATTTATCCAGAGTATTGTGAGAGCACTGGATAGATCGCGTGCATTTTAAACCATTCATTTATGCGTCTGTTGTACTAAGACTAAATCAGCTCCTTGGTGCTTAGCTATGTTCTGAAGATATGACATAATGAAGTCAGCAGCTTGATATAACCATTTCTTATTGGCTGTTGGAATTTTTTGGGATTACTTATATTTAATTGCCATTCGGATTACTGCAGAAAGGCAGATTCCAATTGCTTGCTTACTTAGGCAAACCATTATTATAACTGTAATATGTTATGTAAGAGCATGTTTCTCCCAGACTGTTAACATTTCTGAGAGCCTTAGAGATATTGGCACTCAAGTAAAATTCTTTGCAGTCACTTTGCAAACTCTTACGTGAAAAGAGTTTGGTAAACAGAATTGTGTGGGTTTATGTCAGAACAAGTCTTTGATCCAATCGCTCTGCTATAATGTAACCATTTATCCATTAATGTTTATTTACTCCCCACAGAATGACTATACAGAAACTACAAAGATTTGAAAAGGTTTTTAATGTCACTTCTGGGCAGGTGGTATCTCGGAAAGGAATTAAGTAAGTATGTGGCTTCCATTTAGTGGTAACCACTAATATCTATGTGCGTAATCTCTATCAATATTATTATTGTGGTCATTCATTTGTTAGAAGGCTTCTCATTGCTGTCAGTGTGACAAACAGGATATAAAAGACAAAATAAAAGCAAATATGATAATGAATGAGTAACCGTGTGACTGCCAGACAAGAGGGAGTGAATACATATAACAGGTGATTGCTATAGTCATTGGAGAGACGATGGGCCAGATTCAGATTTCTATACGTCACATATGCAAAGATAAAAGTTCTCTGTGACCATATTATGATTATAGTTTGAAAACAACACAAGTTTTGCCTCTTCCACTTACATTATCTGTCATTGATTAGTTACTTCATCTTTTGTTTCTACTTTCAGTTTTGTATTGCTGAACAGCGTAGCCCTGCAGGGCGATAACTGTGTGATATGCAGAGCAGCAGAAGATCAAATCTTACAGGTTTCTAGACAGCTAAATTGCTCCCAGATGGTGAGATCTTTTACTTCTCCCACGCAAAAGCACGTTATCTTATATTATATTATTGTATAGCTTTTAATGCACTTATTGTAAAATGATCTTAATTATTGTTTTGGTATTGTGAATATAGAAGCGTCCCTTTCTATATTTCTATAATAGAAACATGATGGAGTTGGTATGGTATGAATTGTCGACAGTCAAAATTCTTGATAGGTCAACATATTGATTAGTACAAAATATCAATGGATCATATTTTCAACAAAAAATATACATAAAGCTTTTTATGTTTTATTATTTGTGCTCAGATCATCACAGATAGATATGACATACCAGAGAGATAGATAGATACAGTAGGTATGAGATGATAGATAGATAGAAGATTAGAAGATGTTATATAGATAGATGTTAGTTAGATAGATATTTGATAGATAGAGATGAGATAGTTAGATAGTTATAGATAGATAAATATGAGAGAGAGAGAGATGAGAGAGAGAGAGATATGAAAGAGAGATATGAGAGAGTCAGAGAGATATGAGAGAGTCATATAGATGGAGATGAGATAGTCGGATAGATGGAGATGAGATAGTCGGATAGATGGAGATGAGATAGTCGGATAGAAGGATATGAGATAGTCGGATAATATGAGATGGATAGATAGAAGATAGATAAATAGATACTAGTCATACGTCCATCACAATGATGGCAAAAGCTGGACCCAGCAGGTGCAGGGTGTAGGCTTGCTTGGGAGGACCGGGAGATGAAGCGGTACAGTGAAGGGAGGGAGTGGGGCACCTGGGCAGCAACTATTCTGCTCTCTGCCCATGCTCAGTAGCGAAACTGGACGCTACTGTGCATGCGTATAACGGTGTATGTGCGTATAACGGTGTATGTGCGTATAACGGTGTATGTGCGTATAACGGTGTGGAGCAGAATATCTATTTGATAGATATTGGATATGAGAAACATAGAAATGATCTGTGTAAAGTAAATATTATTTGTAGGAGATAGGTTTATTGTAGTCTCAGCTCAGAGGTTGCTATAATGTAGACAGACAGCTGTGAAATAGAAAGAGAGAACTTTCAGAATCTTTTGTGTGTGATATAAACCTGACATGAGTTGGGTCCATGAGCTGAGTATCAGTGTCTCTCAACCAAAAGCAGTGATATTGTTGGATTAAGCACACCCTTTGGGCAGAAATATAATTTTTTATGTCTGCCTATAAGTATATTGTGACTTAACAGTTATGTTGCTGTGTAAGTGTCACCACAATCCTTGCCTGTCGACATATTGACGCGTCGACAGTTTGACCTCACGACGATTTGACCTGTCAACATTTTGACTGTAGACATAAAGGTGTCGACATTTTGAATGTCAACATAACAACTTTAACAACATAATAACTATAACAATATAACAACTATAACAACATAACAAGGGATGGAGTCTCCTATCAAATCCCTGCATTCATAAACAGTGTTTTAAATACGTATTCTAATATCTGAAAGCTGGATCCATATGTTAAAACATTTGAAGACTTACGTATGTAGCGATTGTAAGTCTTCTATTAGTCTGTACCGCACATGCGTAAAACAAGGAATTCTGCATGGGTCAGCTGCATTCCCTGTGGAATTCACTATCTGGAACAAAAGAGAGGTCCGGCACTCAAAACAAACATTATATAACACTATAATATGAAAGATTAGAGGTGATAGCGCTCAGAACTTTGAGAGTTTTCAATATTGTCTATGTTTCAGTGTTGTGGAAGCAGATCAGTGGTGTCCTGGGTCAGCGTCAGTAGAGAGAGGGAGAAAACACAGATGGTGCCACAATATGGTGTAGTAATTCAGATAACCAAGTAGATGAAAAGAATAATTGCACTCACATGCCGTTGGCTTGTCTGATAGCCTGTCAACGTGTTAAGTGTCGCTGCTGGCTGTGTGTGGATCGGTTCGTCTGCGGTGTCCTGTAGTGACCTCCTCCTTCGTTAGAAGCCTCACTGGGGCGGATAGGGATCCTCCTCGATGCGACCTCTTGATGCTGGAGGGGTTGTGGACGCGCTGCGATCTCGCTGGTCTCCCGCGCTGTTGGTATGTTGCTGTGGCGACTGTTCCCACGCTGTCAGCCTGGTGGCTGTGTGGATTCTTCTCGCTCCTATGGAGACAGCTGCCCTTTCTCTTCCGCTGTTGCTTTTAATTAATATTAAAGGAGCCTGGATATGTGGTTTAGGAATTCTTTATTAAAATAAAAGTGGTATCAGCTGTAAATGACCCAACGCGTTTCCTCACAACAAAGGTGACTTCATCAGGGGTGTTTGAAGGAGTGGCAATGGTGGGAGGTATTTATAGATTTGGAGGATTGATTGACAGATGGGAAGGTGGGGGTAGAGTAGGATTGGTGGGACATGATGTAATAAGGCCATTATTAAATGAACGCAGTATTGGTGTTCCTATTGTTATATGAACAGGAGTAAGGATTCATAATAATGGTTGTGCACAGAGATACTTGGGGGCATCTTAATGTGTCTAATCACAAAATATGATGAGGCAATAGCTAGTAAATACATACAATGCAACTGAGATATATACACACAATGAAATGGTTATATACAATAGACCTTAATTTAACATTGATAAAAGATAAAAATGGTCGTAGTGGTGATCAATGTTGGCTGTATGTAAAGTTCCAACTGGGGGCATATAAATATATCTAATAATAGGAGTGAGGTGGTGTTAGGGTCCTTTATTTACAGGTTACAGTATACCCTGGATTTCCAGATTAATGTTTAGTCCTCCTGGGGAGAGGGTTTTTAGTAGGAAGATCCACCTTAGTTCAGCCTTGTTTATTTGTTGTATTGGATCACCTCCTCTCCAGTTCTTTTTTTATTTTCTCTATCCCTATAAATTTTAATCCGGTTGGATCGCTGTTGTGATGTGTCCTAAAATGGTTGGATATGCTGTGTAATTCGTATATATTCTTTACTTTTCTAATGTGCTCACCTATGGTCTTTAATGGTCTGATAGTCCTCCCTACGTATTGGAGATTACGTGGGCATTCGAGCAGGTAGATAGTGTTTTTAGTATGGCAAGTTATGTTGTCAGTGTTACATATCGCGGCAGACGCCGCACTTACCCACTCTGCTGTCTGCCGGCGCCTGTCTTCTCCCGACGCTCCGGTGCTCCGGTCTCGTGGAGTCTGCCACTGACATAGTGACTCCACTACTTACCCTGTTGAAGCCGCTGCCTGGTCCCGGCGTCCCGCGTAGAGTTCTGGCGCCAAAGCGCCACAGAGCTCCGGATGATGGGCGCCGCCATCTTGCTTTGCCCATGTTATGCTGAACCACCAATAGGATCTTACCTGCTCCGGTCCTCCAGCCAATCACTGCGCAGGAAGCACTATTTAAATGCTGCAGACCCTTCATTCCCTGCCAGAACAACTAGTCCTTCTAGGTGCCTGGTTCTGATGCACCCAACTTTCTGATCTTGATCCAGTCTGCTACTCTAGTACAGTCCTGCTACCCTGGACCAGTCCTGCTATCCAGGTCCAGTCCGGCTATCTAGGTACAGTCCAGCTATCCTGGTCCAGTCCTGCTATCCTGAATCGGTCAAGCTACCCACTCCAGCTACAGCTACCCGGATCCAACCTGCTATTCCACTCCAGCTCCAGCTATCCGGATCAAACTAACTACTCCAATCCAGCTCCAGCTTCCCTGCTATGGCTACCCGGATCCAATCAGCTACTTCACTCCAGCTTTAGCTTCAACCACCTTTCCAAGTCCCACTCAGCAACCCTGCCACTCCTGCCAGTGTGCCCAACCTACACAAGGACTTTCCCGAACCACGTGCACCTCCATTGCACTTTGCCCCTCTTCATGTTTTGATTTCAGGACTGTTCATTATTATTATTTACTGTGCATTTCTGTATGCACCCATCCTTCATTAAACCGGCTAACTTTCCATTTACACCATCTCAACTGTCTTATTCCCTGAAGCCCGGAACAGATCCCCCTAATCCCTTGAACGTGACAGTCAGCTATGTGGTGGGTTTGTCCTGTGTTATTTGAGATGAAAGTGGTTGTTCCTTTTGTAAATGATTTCTGACCAACTTTTGTTGCAGGTTTGGTGCTTTTCTGTAGGTAATGTCGGGTTTTGGGACAAGGATACCTTTGAGGGAGTCGTCTTGTGATAAGATGTGCCAGTGCTGATTTAGGATTTTTTTAATTGTCTTGGTGTTATTATTGTACTGGGTGATGAAGAATTGCGTCAAGTGATGTGACATCCCTTTATACCGTGATCAACCACCAACATGGATTAGACAGCCTTAACTATTTTTTAAACAAAGACAACACACTACAGCCACCTCAGATTCAGTTCAATTCAGACAGCATCAAGTACGCACTCACCCACAACTACTTCTGGTATGGAGGGGACTTCTATGTGCAGTACCAGGGCACCGCAATGGGTACATGGTTCGCGCCCAATTACTCTAACCTCTTCATGAGTAAATGGGAGGACGAGACCATCTGGGGCAACCCCGAACTGGGTGCGAACCTGGTGCTCTGGCGTAGGTACATAGATGATGTCCTCTTCATCTGGAAGTGTTCGGAAGACAGCATCAGACAATTTATAGACAGCCTTAACAGTAACAAATACAACCTAAAATTTACCACAGTAAACAGCAAGGAAGAAGTCCAATTCCTAGACCTCTCCATACACATTCGCAGACAATCTATACCACTACATTCCATAAAACAGTAGATGTCAACAGTTACATCTTGGCCACTAGCAACCACCAACCCGGCTGGCTTGCTAATATTCCCTCAGGACATGGATAAGTGTTGTATTAGAGGAATTGGCGCTAGGATGCTGCTGCTATACACTCTCACCTTGGGGGATCTACAAACCTCCAAAGTCAAATGCAATAGATAGGGAATGGTGAGAGAAGGAAAGCGCTGTGGGACTATGTGCTAATGAAAACGAATATCGTATAGCTAATCAATAAATGAATGAATATAGATATAGTTAATGAAATATACAGAAAGGGGTGAGAAAAAAAAACTACAGGGTGAGAGAAAAATTCTGCGAAACTAGTGGTCTCCGATAGTGGTCTCAATGTATCAAGTAATAAATGTGGGCATACTTGCTGATAGTTTGATGGTGATATACAATAGCTATATACTGAATATGCAATATATGGAAAGCTAAATAGATTAATAAAATAAATACTCTAAAGATGGAAATTAAACGATAGTACAATGAATAAATATATAAATATACTAAAGATGGATGTCACAATGAATAAATAAATAATAATAATAATAATAATACATGTTTGAAAAATCAGTTCATAAAAAGGGTACAAATTAATAGTCCTTATAAAATGAAAAATTGGTGCAGAGGGAGGAAGAAATCCTTAATGTCTATATAAGTCTGTGTAATGAATAATAGGGAATAATACGAATAATAATAAATATAGTCTCCTTCCAACCTCAATTGTTGTACTCAATACCTGAAAATAAGTGTGAGGAGAAATAAGGTAAATAAATAATCAAGTATTTATTAGGCACCTTAAAATAAGCAAAGTAAATAAAAACATCAACGATAAATAGAGATGTAAAAGTAAAAGGTCACGTGGACCTCCGGCCCCTGGAACGGGTGCTGCACTTCCCTTGGATAGTGAGCAGTCCCGGGCAGCTGGTCACAAGATGGAAACAGGGTACGGCAGAGTCCAGGAGGTAACATCGGGCGTCCTTATAGAAAAGCTGCAACGATGGTGCAGGAGAATGGATTGCGGTGATGAGAGGATAGTCCGTCAGAGAGATCGAGTACCAGGGTCCACGTGCAGTTTGTTTGGCCAGACGCCAGAGCACCAGGTTCGCACCCAGTTCGGGGTTGCCCCAGATGGTCTCGTCCTCCCATTTACTCATGAAGAGGTTAGAGTAACTGGGCATTAAACGTGTACCTATTGTGGTGCCCTGGCGCTGCACATAGAAGTCCCCTCCATACCAGAAGTAGTTGTGGGTGAGTACATACTGGATGCTGTCTGAAATGAACTGAATCTGAGGCGGCTCTAGTGTGTTGTCTTTGTTTAAAAAATAGTTAACGCCATGTTGGTGGTTGATCACGGTATAAAGGGATGCCACATCACTTGACGCAATTCTTCATCACCCAGTACAATAATAACACCAAGACAAGTCAAAAAATCCTAAATCAGCACTGGCACATCTTCACACAAAACGACTCCCTCAAAGGTATCCTTGGCCCAAAACCCGATATTATCACAGAAAAAGACCAAACCTGCAACAAATGTTGGTCAGAAATCATTTAAGGGAAAATGGGAATGACAACACATGGCTAAGACACACAAAAGGCTTCTACTACTGTACCAGTTGCGGATGCAAGACGCTAGGCTACCACCGTACAAAAGGAACAACCACTTTCATCTCCAATAACACAGGACAAACCCACCGCATAACTGACAACATAACTTGCCATACTAAAAACACCATCTACCTGCTCGAATGCCCATGTGGGCTCCAATACGTAGGGAGGACTATCAGACCATTAAAGACCATAGGTGAGCACATTAGAAAAGTAAAGAATATATACGAATTACACAGCGTATCCAACCATTTTAGCACACACCACAACAGCGATCCAACCGGATTAAAATTTATAGGGATAGAGAAAATCAAAAAGAACTGGAGAGGAGGTGATCCAATACAACAAATAAACAAGGCTGAACTAAGGTGGATCTTCCTACTAAAAACCCTCTCCCCAGGAGGACTAAATATTGATCTGGAAATCCAGGGTATCCTGTAACCTGTAAATGTAGGACCCTAACACCACCTCACTCCTATTATTAGGTATATTTATATGCCCCCAGTTGGAACTTTACATACATGATTACCAATGCAAACATCTTTTATCAATGTTAAATTAAGGTCTCTTGTATATAACCATTTCATTGTGTGTATATATCTCGGTTTCATTGTATGTATTTACTAGCTATTGCCTCATCATATTTTGTGATTAGACACATTAAGATGCCCCCAAGTATCTCTGTGCGCAACCATTATTACGAATCCTTATTCCTGTTCATATAACAATAGGAACACCAATATTGCGTTCATTTAATAATGCCGCTATTACATCATGTCCCACCAATCCTACTCTACCCCCACCTTCCCATCTGTCAATCAATCCTCCAAATCTATAAATACCTCCCACCATTGCCACTCCTTCAAACACCCCTGATGAAGTCACCTTTGTTGTGAGGAAACGCGTTGGGTCATTTACAGCTGATACCACTTTTATTTTAATAAAGAATTCCTAAACCACATATCCAGGCTCCTTTAATATTAATTAAAAGCAACAGCGGAAGAGAAAGGGCAGCTGTCTCTATAGGAGCAAGAAGGATCCCTATCCGCCCCAGTGAGGCTTCTAACGAAGGAGGAGGTCACTACAGGACACCGCAAACGAACCGATCCACACACAGCCATCAGCGACGCTTAACACGTTGACAGGCTATCAGACAAACCAACGGCATGTGAGTGCAATTATTCTTTTCATCTACTTGGTTATCTGAATTACTACACCATATTGTGGCACTGTCTGTGTTTTCTCCCTCTCTCTACTGACGCTGACCCAGGACACCACTGATCTGCTTCCACAACACTGGAACTAGAGATAAATCATAGACAATATTGAAAACTCGGGCAAAAAAATGTTTGGATAAACGCTAGATGTTGGAGAAGAAAACTAAAAATGAGCTTTCCTTACAAAGAGAATGGAGACAAATTAATATAATAAAAATATATATTAAATAAAAAAATATAGACAATGGTAAAAGTGTATTAATAGTGATGGAAAACTATCAAGAATCCGCAAATTACAGATTAAGATAGAATTAAATTAATGAATCTCAAAAATCTCCCCAAAAGAATGGACAGCAGCAAGCTAAGGGGTAAGTACAATAGCCCCTAAAGGACAAACTAGAATAGACAAAAACAGCTGCGCTTGCCACAATGTGGTGGGATAAGAGATATTCAACTCCAATTAATTAATAATAATATATTTTATTGTAGATATAAAAAATTGTTATATATTGCTAAATTAAAATTGGCTACACCATACAGAAATTCAGATATTATGCATAGACAATAATTCATAGAAACTTTGTTCCACAGTAATGGTAAATACTGAAGATTTTCATATGTGGATAGAACGCAAGATACTCCTGTATTGGAGTGGTTGATTTTATCTCCAAGTAGTTCAATTAATTGCGAGTATTGCAAAAAGTTTAAAAGCAGTAAATATTAAATGGAGCAGAATAGAGAAGCAGAACAGAGAAGCACCTCTGCAGCTGATGTATTGTGGCAAGGATATATCGGATGCTTGGAGTTCAAAATTCCACAGAAATCTGGACGATGTAGCGGGTCACGTCAACGTGTTTCGTCTACACCTGGACCTTTTAAAGACCGAAGTAAGAATGTTTCCCGAGACTCCAAACGGGCTATTTAAATGAGAGCAGTCTCATTAGTTATTTCACAGCTGTGGCACTTGCTATCGGGAAACGTAGAAACCACAATTTTAAATAGTTAAAAAATGCAATTAGAATACATAATGGAGTTGCAGAACTATTGAATAAACAGATTCATAAATCATAATATCAATATATACACATAATAAAAATAATAATGATAACATTAGAAGCACTCATATATTGAAACAAAAAATGGACACAAAAAACAAAACAAAAAAAAAGAAGTAATAATACAATAATATAAAATAAAAGAAATAAAAAA
>WWET01000537.1:173076-187660 GCA_011038615.1 Limnodynastes dumerilii | reverse complement strand
CCTATTTAGAAAACTGAGCTTCCGCCGGTGATAAAAAAATCTTTGAATTCTTTTCCCTTGAAGACTTGCAATCTTGCCGGGTACATTAGGGCGAATTTCCGTCCGGACTTTGCTAAATTGCCACTTCAGCAGAGTAATCCTGAAATAGCCTAAGCTTAGCTCCTTCCCAGACAATCTCATTAACCCGCTTAGTTGCTGCCTATAACGCAGATTTGTGTAAAAATTTAAGTATCCGGAAGATGACGGGATGTGGTCTGGCATTAGCATTATCCCTAGGGGGCCCCAGGCGATGTACCCTCTCCACCACCATACCTTCACATCGAGAAGAGCAGGCAAAGAATCAGTGAGGAATTCATGTAATGCGAGTCTGTGAAATTTTTCCGGAAGACCTATTACTCTTAAATTATTTCGCCTGGAGCGATTTTCAAGGTCGTCCAATTTATACCACAATTGTTCCTGATCTTTAGAAAGGGTAGTGGTCCTTTTCTTCAGCTCTGAGACATCGTCGAACTTTTCACCCACCCTCTGCTCCACCTCAAGCACAGTATAGTGTATCTGCATCATTTGCTCCTTATGCTCCTGTACTGTGGTTGTAAATATCTTCATTTGATTAGACATCAAAGGGGCCATAGTGTCGGTGATTGCTTTTACTACTACATCATATGTAATCAGTAGTTGTGCCCCTGGAGAGTTCATAGCCCCAGAGCCATCTTGTGATAGCTGGGTACAAGGTTTGGTATGCTGAGGAGGAGTGACACACAAATTCACACTTGTAGTGGCTATAGGAGACTGCGGGCTGCGGAAGGCTATCTCAGCTGGGGAAGCTGGGGAATCGCGATCAACAGATCCACCAGAAGCATCCTCTAGTTGTGGAGAAGAGTGGACAGCAGTGGGAGAGGGTAGTGAGGAGTCTGCAGACGCCTCAGAGAGTCGTCAGACGCCGCTGCTGCATTCACCGCCTCCATTTTGGATCCAGCTCGCTGTCTGTCCTGCCTCGTGCGCTGTGTCTTTGGGGGCATTGCGGACTTCAGGTACCTGTCCATCGGGTGCTTCAGTGGTCAGCCAAAGCTCCGCTGTCTATTGCTCCACCGCCGGGCGCTATTTAGCAGGATGCGTAGCTGATGATTAGATGAGACCGGCAGAGCACAGCGTTGCGGCGGCTTCTCACATGCCTGCCGGATCCGGAAGTCCCTGGTCCTCTCTTCTTAGAACTAATAAGACCTCTGAGAATGATTCTTTACCAAAGACTGATGAGAGAATCAAGTTTGGAGCTAAACATGATAAACTAAACCCAAAAACAAATTAACAAGCATCTTTAGAATGTATGTTTATTAGTAGGTTTAATAGAAAATTAAATCAAGTTAAGAAAATTGTACAAAATAATTTTGCCATTTTAAAACATGATCCCATATTAGGAAAATTGCTACCTGAAAGACCTAGAGTGATATTTAAAAAGAATAAAGATCTAAAGAACTATTTGTCACCTAGTTAAATAAAGATAAAAACAATAAGATGATGATGATGAAGGAGGTAAGCAATATACCTGGCTCCCAAAAAAACCTATGGGAACGTTTAAGTGTGGTCATATTATATGCTTAACTTGTAAACATATATCACATAAAACATCTACCATTACTTCATTTGTGAATAAAAAAATCTATGCTATTAAGCAGTTTATAAATTGTGAGACAAGTTTTGTGGTCTATGTCCTTCAGTGTGCGTGTGGCCTACAGTATGTGGGACGTACCACACGCACACTGAAGGACAGATTCAGAGAGCACAGAAGAAACATTATAAATAAATGTACCAAACATAGTGTGCCAAGACATTGGTTGGAATGTCAGGGTGGAAGTATAGATAATATTAAACTAATAGGGGTCAAACATATTGCTCCAACTCCCCGAGGAGGTGATAGATTTGCAAAACTTTGTTTAAAAGAATCAGAATGGATTTTTCGACTACAGTGCTTGTCTCCCGAAGGTTTAAACGAGATGCTCAAATTTGTTACAACATGAAAATACAAATAATATTGTGTAGCGTCTTACTGGAACAACAAATACGCCTATTTTCCATATTTATAGTAACTGAATGCCTCTTGCTTTGTATTCCCATATATACCTGTATATCTCATTTAATCCTGTTCAAGAATTACAACTTTAACAAAATATATATATATATATGATATTTGTTATGTACATCTACGTATGACGTGTATTTGATGTCATAATTTGTAACCTATTGCAGTTTATTTTATTTATTTTAATTTAGTTATTCCATTTTATATATTTATTTAATTAATATAGAACATGCATCTTAGTATCATCATTATTTTTATATATATATTTATTTGTTCTTTTATTTTATATTATTTTATTATTGTTTTTTTGTGTCCTTTTTTTGTTTCAATATATGAGTGCTTCTAATGTTATCATTATTATTTTTATTATGTGTATATATTGATATTATTATTTATGAATCCGTTTATTCAATAGTTCTGCAACTCCATTTATGTATTCTAATTGCATCTTTTAACTACTTAAAATTGTGGTTTCTACGTTTCCCGAAAGCAAATTCCAAAGGTGTGAAATAATTAATAAGACTTCTCTAATTTAAATAGGCCGTTTGAAGTCTCGGGAAACATTCTTACTTCTGTCTTGATAAAGTCCAGGTGTGGATGAAACGCGTCGACGTAACCTGCTACACCGTTCAGATTTCTGTGGAACTTTGAATTCCAAGCATCCGATATCTCCTTGCTGCAATACATCAGCTGCGGAGGTGTTTCTCTGTAACAGCGGTCTGCCAGCGGGGACGCACGCTAGCACAGCTTTATCGAGACCTACTAACCTCAAGCAGAATTAACAAGTGCAACAGATTTACTGTGGTATTTATTCGTTTTCATTGGTGAGGACTCTGTGTGCCCCAATTCATCTGGGCAGCCAGGACTCAGCTTCACATCTCCAGTCGGATTCTTCCGTTAATTATCTGGTAATTATGAGCCTTGGATCCTCTCTGTACCTTTCTCACCTTTGTATACTAACATTGGAGACATTACCATCTATTCTGCTCCACTTAATATTTACTGCTTTTTTTGCATTATTCGCAATTAATTGAACTACTTGGAGATAAAATCAACCACTCCCATTTAGGAGTATCTTGCGTTCTATGCACATATGAAAATCTTCAGTATTTACCATTACTGTGGAACAAAGTTTCTATGAATTATTGTCCATGCCTAATAACTGAAATTCTGTACGGTGTAGCCAATTTTAATTTAACAATTTATAGCAATTTTTTTATATCTACAATAAAATATAATATCATTATTAATTAATTGGAGCTGCATATCTCTTATCCCACCACATTGTGGCAAGTGCAGCTTTTTTTTTGTCTATTTCACTGTATAACAATGCCCCCTAATGTGTTAACTTACCTTCGGTGGCCACCGTGTACTATACTAGCTGTGTAGTAATGTAGTGTGTGTTGTATAAAATAAATAAAACATTTTAACACTCACCGTTTAGCTGTCATCATTCTTGGGACGAGTTGCTTGGAGATTTTTCTCCAGTTCTCCAGTTGCTTGTAAATCTTTTCCGGTTGATAGAAGATGCAGCTTCGGTCCTCTCTTTAGCTCTTCGGCCTCTTCCAGCATTTGCCCCGGCGACAGGCTCCTTCCTCTTCTTCCGCACCGCTCCTAATGACCATTCGGTCACTAGAGGTCAGCCTTTTTATAGTAATGAGGACGTCACAAACACTAGAGCGCTCACTAGAGCCCCCTAATGTAAATTACATCATCATTAATATAAAAGGCTGCCCTGTAGTGACGAAATGATCATTAGGAGCAGCGCGGAAGAAAAGAAATGATCCTGTCGCCAGGGCAAGTGCTGGAAGAGGCCGAAGAGCTGAAGAGAGGTATGTATGTTTTTTGCACATTGTTGTTTTTTTAGGCACCGGACATAGCGCAGCATGTTTAGAAGGCTTAACGTGCTGACGCAGATATTACTACAAGGCTCAGCAATGCAGTGTGACGGGTCTGGTGAATTAATGAATGGGTAAAATAAATTCAGAATACTTACCTATTCATTAGTGAAATATTCTAATTATGTATGTAAAGAAAGGAGGTACCCAGCGCTAAAATAATATGGTATTTATTGTAGCAAAACACATAAAATACAAGAATACGTAAAGTAAAACAAAAATATGACAGAGACAAGAAACAGAGAAAACAAAGACAGGGACAGAACAAAACAAGATAAATTAAATAAAATAAAATGAAAATAAAATAAAGCAAAACAAAAATTAATACTAATTCAGTATATGAAATGTGTGCAAGTGTATATATAAATGGAGAGATGCATCCAAGGACCAAAATGACCACTATGTAACTACAAGGAACAAAAGAGAGGTCCGGCGATCCAAACAAACATTATATAACACTATGTGTCAGCACATACATAAAAAGGAGCTTTAGTTTACAATATAGCTATAATGGGTTAAGCTCACCTGCCCAGCGTCAAGGCACCTCCTGTAGGTGCCTTTTTTTGTTACTGTTACTGGAATTCACTATCTGCATGCTTGTTGGATCTACTCACCATGTGTACTAGATACACATGTTGGGTGTGCATAGGCCATGATCTAGCATTCTGCACACACTGAAGTTGGCAGGGTCCAGGGCACAGAAATGAATTCTGCATGCAGGAATTGCCTACATTCCTGTGTGCAAACAGGAATGCAGGGAGGAGTTTTCACATTCTTGCCTGAATTTAGGATGGCAAATTCTGTATGTATGGTAGCCTCTGCAATGAAGGCTGACGTACTGAAACTGCAAGTAGCTCTGGATCCGGTTTCCCAGCTTGTTTCATTTTTATGATGTTTTTATCCCGCTAGGATAGTAGATAGTGTTATTTTTATGCTATTAGTAATAAATATAAAATAACATAAAACACTATTTAACATCTTAACAGAATGGTTATTATACACTTATACATATGTATAATGTACACCACACTATGTATATTCCAGGAAGCAAGTTTTGTGCCAAATGTGAGTAGGGAACAAGTTGGTTGTACAAGTGTGTGTGTGTGTGTGTGTGTGTGTATACTTGATGGAAGTTTAGCATGATGGCTATTTTATCATTATTTATTATATTATTTATTCTTGACAGAAAACTCATCCAGACTTTGTGAAGAAATGTGGCAATTTTGAATTTCTACCTCCATCAACTCCAATCCTTTTACAGGTGTGACAGAACATTATATTTACATATAATTTAATTTTGGGGCTAATAAGATTTTTGTCTTGTTATGTATAATTTATATATTCTCTTAGAATAGAGCACATAATATTGTCAGTCACCATTCCTTTTTTTTTTTTTCTTTTTATTCCTGATATATGAAACAAACAACCCTCTCTTAAGGTATACCTGTCATCTACAATGATATAAATATTGTCTAACATTAACAGCTTTATACAATGTGTAATTCAGTACTTTCATTCTGTTCTGTCGTTTTCTTTCCCTTACCTGTGTGTCTGATCCTTTTGTCTAACCTGAAACTACTGAGGAGGAAAGGGATCTATTCATGTGGCTTAAAGGTAGCCAAGCAATGTAACAAAGCAATGAGAAAGGCAAGTCAGATGCTTGGTTGCATAGGGAGAGGAATTAGTAGCAGAAAGAGAGAAGTAGTGATGCCTCTTCATAGATCGTTTGTACGACCAGAGGTGTAGCCCCCCCTCCTCTTCATAACCTCCCCCTCCACATTCTCTTTCCCCTTCATCATATCCCCCTCCCTTTTATAATTTCTCTATCCGCTTTCTCATCTTCTCCTCCCCTCTTCATCAGCTCCCCCACCCCATTCACTTCATCAGCTACCCCACTCCATTCATCCGCTCCCCCTTCCCATTTATCACCTCCCCCTCCCATTTTCTTTATTATTTTTTTATCCCATTCATCATCTCCCCCCTCCTCTTCCTCCGCTCCCCATTTTCATCATCTCCCCCTCCATTTCATCAGCTCCCGCTCCACATTCCTCACCATCCGATTCTTATCATCTCCCCATCTCTCCATTTATCATCTCCCAATTCTCATCACCTTATCACCTTCACTTGATTTTTTTTTTAATCTCCTTTATAATCTTTCCCTCGCCTCATCTGCTCCCTCCCCCCATCATCACCCCTTGTGCTGTTCCCCTCCCCAATGTTGTCTAATCACCCTTATATTTTTATTCAAATATTAAATATTACTGTGTGGAAAACTTAAGCTGGGCATACACTAGGATGATTATCGGTCCCAGCAGGTGGTGGGTCGATAAACAGGACAATTTCCCGCTAGGTAAATGTCCCTTTATCGGCACCATACACTTCCTCTGCTGGGACCGATAATCCTAGAAGAAGAGGGGAGGGGGCAGTGTTCTATGTTGCTGCTGCTGCTTTATATCTGTGTACAGAGCTGCTCTGACAGCTTTGAAGGTATACTTTACAGCTGTCAGAGCAGCATAGCACACAGATATACAGCAGTGGCTATTGCAGGCAGTAATACAGATAAGAATCAGCCGAAGCCACGCTTCACACAGCGCATTTTGGCTGATCCCTGTCTGTACTACTCCTGCAACAGCCGCTGCTGTATATCTATGTACTATGCTGCTCTCACAGCTTTAAAATATACCTTCAAAGCTGTCAGAGCAGCTTTGTACATAGATATAAAGCAGTAGCATTGAAGAATAGGGAACCATTCAGCTTGCTGACTGGCTCCCTTAAAATATCGGGAGCTTTCTCCCAATTTAAATCAAACATGTCAAAAGATCAAATAATCGTACAGAGCGTTTCTGGTGCGTTTATTTGGCGTTTCAAAAATTGATCTGCACCATACACTAGAGCTATTATTTGCCCGATAATTGGGTGATCGGGATGATAATCGCTCGTGTATGGCCAGCTTTACCTGTTCTGCTCTGCACTTCCGCAGCTCTGCTATTCAAGCCTGTGACGTCAGAACGTCACACGCATGAAGCAGTAGAATCAGTGCGCCTGGAGCTGGCAGCCTGTCAGAGATTTAACAGTCACGTCAGCACCACCTGTATATTTTGGCACCCGGGGCTCAAGCTCCACCGGAACCACCCTCCCTATGCCACTGTGTACGACCTCACCTAGAATACTGTGTTCAGTTTTTGAGGCCATATCTCCAGAAAGACATAAATACATTAGAGGCTGTGCAAAGAAGAGCAACTAAAATGGTCCATGGCATGTGTCACAAAACATACCAAGAAAGGCTAGAGGAACTAAACATGTATAGCTTGGAGCAGAGAAGGGAGAGGGGGGACATGATAGCAGCTTTCAAATATATCAAGGGTTGTGACCGGCTAGAGGAGGGTGGCATTTTTCAAAGGAAGAGGTGTAATAGGACAAGAGGGCATGAATATAAACTGGAGGGTGGTAGATTCGGAGGAAATGTGCGGAAAAGTTTCTTCACTGAAAAGGTGATAGATAAGTGGAATAGAACAGTTTAAATGCTTTGGATAAATATAAGGATATCCTAAATATTAAATTAAATTGAGGGTAAATGGGGTCTAGGGCCAGTATAGTTTTAAATAAACACCTGGGCAGACTGGATGGGCCATGTGGCTCTTATCTGCCGTCACTTTCTATGTTTCTATGTAACCTGGCAAAATTATACGCACGCTTGATTCATCTTAATTTACAGCAGTCACAAATTTCTTGAAAACTAGCAGTTAAAGACATGAATTAATTGACCTTTAAACACTGCAAGGAAATTATAGATATTGGGGTAGATCCAGAACTAAGTGCGCTAACCGGAGACGTAAAAACGCTATTTTGTATGTACTGCGCATGCGTGCGGCAGATGTTACGCCACGTAACTCTGAACGTACGTATCAGCCTAGTATCAACAGCATAACTACGAACGAAGGGGCGTGACAGCCATATGACACCCGTAATTACGCTCCGGAGGCGGGGTAGCATTTAAATCGCACAGTATGGGCGTGCTCAGACACTCATGTACGTGAAGCCTTTACGTAAGTCAGTAGTCACACTTGGAAAATTTAAGGTAGGTTTTGGGAAGCGTAAAACGGACAAAGTACATACGATCGAGGGGAGTGCATAGAAAATACGCTATGTAATGAGACGTGATGAGAGCGTAGGTCTGGATCTGAGCCATTATCACAAAACAAATGACACTTAGTACAAGTATAAGACTTTCTTTTGTTATTTTGCAGCATTATCCGCTGTATAGAAAAAGTGATTCGGAATGTATAGGTGAAGATTCTGCTTCTACAGAGGAAAAGAAAGTGTTGTTTACAGAAAAATATGATGTTTTGTCCAAAGATGCTTCTCAAAAGGTTTGAGCCATTGTTCATTACTATTAAGATAAATTAAACATTTTCCCTTTTTTCCTCTGTTAATGAAACCATTTTTAAATGATGTACATTGTTTCAAACAGGTTATGTTTGCACTCTGAATTTCATGGTTGGGTAATGGTACTTAAGTCTTCCACGTGTTTCATATTTAATCTTGATGCAGTGATCTACTTTGCTGAAACATTCTCTGAACTATATTCCTGTCATCATTTGGATTAGAAATCTCTATGGAGGAATGATAGGTTATTGCTTGTGACCATGGGCTGGATCCAGACTTAAGTAGGTGTTTGAAATTAAGGACCTGATTCACACTTAAGAATCTTCTTAAAATAAGAACTTAAAGTCACTCCTGGGCTAAACCTTGTTGATTGCAGGGAAAATGTCACGTCTGACATCATTTGTAGAAGTGATATGTATTGAAATTTTGACAGATTATTGCATATATCCGTCCGTGCATGTATAGTCTTCCTTCTGTATAACAGCATTCTCTAAAAGCCTTTAGAGAGAGAAATCGCATGTCATGTAAGAGCCTTATTGTGTGCTGTAAAGTTTTGCTATTACTATAGGAAAAAATACATGTTAACAATATAATACAATTTATTACATAGTATGAACCACTGGATTTTATTATCAACAGTCTGAGCACTATTAATAGAAAATATTGTATGTGATAAAAGGTGTTTACATTTGCATTGCATTCAGGGAAAATAATTAGCTTTTTGCACAAACAACCAATACTATACAGCTTTATGTTTAATCTCTAATTTAGACTTGGGATAGGAAACATCACATCTCAACTTTAATACTGTGTGCAACAGATGAAATATGACTCCCCTGCAATCAACATGGTTTAGCCCAGGAGTAACTAATTTCAAGCACTTACTTAAGTCTGGATCCAGCCCCGTATCTTGAGTGCATCAGGGTGTATTCATTAGGGTCACTATGCAGAAATTCCAGTGCGGTGAAGTTCTTGGCTAAGATGGTCCATGCACTGTACTGGTACCTCTTTATTAGGTTGAGGGAGTCTGTATTTCTTCTTTTCTTGCAAAAAAATCTTTAGGCGATTGGAAACCCATTGCATTAACTCCAAACCTACATATGCCATTTCCATTGTTACAGATAGCATTGCATGGATATCATTTATGGTACTGCAATAAAAAAAAGGTCTTCTCCAGTTCACAATAGTTATCACTACTTTACATCTTTATTTACTAGCCACTCTCAGCATCAGGCTAGGGTACTATATCTGTGCTGAAGTGTGTTGAGCGAAGATTACATAGAAGATACATAAATTATAGTGTATAGCTATGGGTATGCTGCTGCTTTAGCAAGGCCAGCTGAAGACTCCTTCAAGTGCCAGTATTTAGGTGTTTAGCATGTATAGTATGGCTGAACTGCTTTAGTGTTTCCAAGAGCCAGCCAACAGTACAGACAAGGGCCCAGACAGAATGCTGGACATGAAAGAGGGGCAACCTGCGCCACCCCCCATCTGGTATGTGTGGACAGTTGCTGATCTCCCTCTTGTGTGTGCTGATTGCTGTCTATAAACCGTCTGCTAGCTACAGCTTAGTGATGTTGCTCCACTTGCCTTGCAGGAAAAGCCTGTGAGGAAAGACAGTGCTTTGCTTTCAATTAAACTTGCAATCTGGTGTCCCCTACTGGTGACTATGGCCATGGACACAGATATATTGCCTGGTCTGCCACTGCTAAATCTATCCTGCAGTGGTGGCATAGGCAATGTGTCTGTGTTTAAGGCCTCTAGCTGCAAGGGAAATGGTTTCTAGAAATGCAATGCTGATGTCAAAATGGGTTAATCATCCTCCAAGTTCATTAAACCATTGTAAGAGCACATGAAGTTGGCAGACAGCTAATTATGGGGCCATATTTATTAGTAGTAGGACCCCCTAGCAGGGCTTACTATGCCTCCATAGAGTTTGCAGCTCTTGCACAGGAAACCTGTTGACCTTGGGCTAATTGTAGCCTAGGCACAATATAGGCCAGACCTGGCCAACCTGTGGCTCTTCAGGTGTTGTGAAACTATGAGTCCCAGCATGCTTTGTTAGGTATCGCCTATGCCTCTGCAAAGCATGCTGGGACTCGTAGTCTCACAACACCTGGAGAGCCACAGGTTGGCCAGCCTGGTATAGGCCAAGTGTAGATGAAGAGTTAACATAAAGAGGATAGTGTAAAGTCCTGTAACAGTGTAAAACAGGAATTCTGTGCAGTGTGTTTGCAAGCAAATCTTTGCTAATAAAGCTGTGCACTGGCCTTGCAATATTGTTTCCTATAAGTGAATCATACAATGACTTTAATTAATCACAAGTGTCTACTTACTCTGTGCTCTGATATATAGCTGCTGCGATTGATTAAGCCAAGGCTAATCCTAAGTGGTCACACACACAGTGCCTGTACAGTGTTCCACAGAGATGTCCCAGAAATCAGCGTCCCCTCCTTCAGCTGGAGGAACAGAAACAATCCGAGCTTCATGATGGTATGAATATTGTTAGTCTATTCAACATGATGTCATTATGATATTTACCAAACAATGCATTTTTTTTTACATGCCAGCTCATAAATTCCCAATCTAGGAAGAATTCTAACCTGGATAGTACTGATGATTTATGTATGTGTGTCTATCTATATTTATTTCATGATGACTTACTACTACACATATGTGCACTGGAAAATAGTTTTTGCTGTTTTAGCTGTAAGCTTCAGGGGCTGACCCATAGTCAGCAGTAATTACTTACAAAGGAGCAAATCTTAAACCGAAAAAAAACCTTGTTGTAATGTAAGGGTGCAAATTATGGTCCGGGTTCAGTTACGTAGTTTTCGTCTTACATACATTGGGGTAGATCCAGAACTACGTGTGTGCGTACGTATATTCGCGGAGCGTATTTTCGTACACGTAAGTTCGCTACACTCCCCTCGGCACACCCCTTGCACGGACGTATTTTGTCAAAATACGCTACCCAAACCCTACCTTAACTTTTCCAAACGTAACAGCATACGTCCGCTAACGGACGTACTGACTACGCGAACGTACGCAGCTTAGCACGCCCATACTGTACACTTTAAATACCACCCCCCGCCTCCTTCACGTATTTCAGACGTATTTTGGACTAACGTAAATTTGACACGCCCACACGTAAGTATTTACGTGAGACATACGTGAATCGCCCATACGTTCTAAATTACGGTACGTTAATGTGCGTATTTTCTATGGTGTGCATGCGCAGTGCGTTCAAATCTGCGAATTTACGTCTTCGCCACACGTAAATTCGCGGAAATGCGTAGTTCTGGATCTGGCCCATTGTTTTAAGAATTGAGCTATTACGCATGCGTAGTAGCTTATTTACGCAATCTACATACCATTTCTGTACGTAGATTGCATAAGTGCGGTCTTTAGACAACAACATACGCAAGGTGAAAACTACGTAACTGAATCCGGACCTTTATTTTTATAGTTAAAGTAACACATCTCCTCCAAACTCATTCATTGTTTTTTAACATTTGAAATCCGGTCCCCCCTGAAGTTCAGCACCGTGTTTTCCATGGTGCAGATTTGTTCCTTTTCTGTTACTTCCAACTCAAGATCAGCCCTTACCCTGCCTTACATTGTACTGAACAAGCCCTTGCTCTACAGTTACACACTTAACACATTGTGAATCATTGGAAAGGCTTTCAGCATGTATACATTGTACCATAAATTTGATGTTCTTCCCACAGTATGTGCAAAATGCCCACTTAATTACGTAATTCTGGATCCGGTCCAATGTTTTTTTTTATGAGTGGTCCACATGAAGCCACCAACAATTGTATATATCACACACATACGTGGCAGTAATAATCCGTGGGACCTCTGGTGTATTGCCACCTGTTAAAGTGTATTTGTAATCTCTTGTAGTAGATGTGCTGATGGGAGCTGTGTTACGTCAGGTGGATTCCTTGTGGCCAAAAGATTTATCTTTACTTTAAAAAAAATATCCAATTTACAGAATTAGAAAATATCTTTAAACACTAGTGACAGTAAAGCTGACTATAATCTGGCCAATCAGCTATTACCATGCACTGTATGGGGAGGAGCAATTAATGGTATAAAATGTTGTCAGGTCACACTGTTGACAGTTGAGTATTATGGGCTAGATCCAGACTCTGCTTGCTTTACGTGCGCTCAGGGTCTGTAATTACGCAAGTGTAGAGGGGAGTGCACACCCTCTGCACTTCTAACGGTCGTAAATATGTCCTGAAGGCTGCCTTAAGTGTTACGACTTGATGTGCATCCGTATGGACGCAAATCAAATATTAACTGTGCTTCATTTAAATGCCTCTCCTCGCCTGAATGGCAGAAATACGGCATTTGTATACAAAGGGTTGGCCCCTTCATCGTACCTTCAGAGGTATGTAGCTTAGTTATGTACGTCTGAAGGCATGCGCCAATGTTTATTAGTCAGGGGACTTACGCAAAAGAATTGAGAACGTCCCCTGACGTTCGTATCTCAATATCTGGCCGTATGTTAGTAATTGCTTGTAACATCTGTAGACTAATGTAATGCAGGCGGCTTATAAAAAATGTAATATATTTATGTAATGCTAACATAATACTCAGCTGTCTAAAATCTGCCCTGTCCACTGACATCTACTGATGGCAACTGTGCTAATTTGGTTATGATTCTTAGGATTGTGCTGGTCACTGTGATAACAGACATGATTATTGGGGAGTATGTGGTCACCATACAGTCTGTCTGTCGGAGTGTTCTATCAGAAGACGGGGCCATTGTAACTTGGCAGGCCGTATTTCGTTGTTACCTACCCCTCCTATTACTTCTACTTTGTTAACCACCTTGTCAGTTCTCCCACTGTATTACGTGTTACTGGCAGATTCCTGGAACCCCATGCTTGTGAAATATGTAACTGAGCAATAGATTCTAGCAATCTGGGTTGTTTAGCTGCTGCAGCAGTATCAGTAACATGGGTTTAATTTGTGTAATATAAGATCATAGCATGGCCTGGTGGCTAGCATGACTACAACCATGGCGACCATATTGTTGAAAGATGTCTCTTGTGTTCTGTTAGTATTGAGACAGACACTCACACAGCAGACTCCTCCTTAACCATGGGTTACATGTTGGACTTTTGAATGAGGTCTATGACTTCCTTTTTGCCCCCATCCTTTACTCCCACCATGCAATCTGAGCTACAGAATAAAAAAAAAAAAAGCATTATTGAAGTCTATATTGTATATAAGCACATTTTTATATTATCTGAAAACAAGTAAAAGAAAAAGAAATAAAAATATGAATTATTTGGTAACTCAGTTTTGTTTATATGTGTGCTTGTTTTGTTGTAAAAGAATTATTAATATAAATGTTCATATATATAAAAAAAAAAAAAAAGTTTAGGATATAAAATGCATAACTAATGTTTTTGACTTTTTTTGTTTACCTTTCCCCAGGCCCTTATCACACCTGAAGACTTTACCATTGAAAAATGCTTTATCCCAACAGAGAATAGCGTCATCTATATCTACTGCTTCGCAAGTCTGCTGCTCTCTGTCTACACAATAACTTACTTGTTGCCGCTGAATAAATTATTCTGCTACGTGACCAAACAAAAGCCTGTATAAGAAAGCAAGGCGGCTATATTACTGCCCAGGACACCAAGTCATGTTTGTTTTCTAGAATAGACAAGTACATTTTACCAAATATATATTTATTAAATGATGTACCTGTACAATATGTGACTGTTACCTATAAATTAAGAAAATTCCTTCATAGATTTATTAGCCATATGATCGCCCGGACAGCGCAGATCTGCCCTTGTGGGTTGGCATCAGCCCATGGACACTTTTTTCCTTCCAGTTTATTGTCATTTTTGTTCAATAGAATAAATGTGATTGTCTATGATATTTATTGTATATGTCAATTTAAATTTGGTAAAACTTCAGCCTTAATAAAACAGGCAAGCATTTATTTTGTCACAAGTCTTTCAAAAATAAAAGTGAATGAAAAGGGATGTAAACATAACTAGATAGCTGGGGAACAAAAAATTAATCATTTGTATCCTTTACGAAATGTACAAGTTTTACTAATAACAAACAGTCTAACTCATGGGTGTAACCAGAGGAACAAGAAATGAGGGTCTAAAGTGGCATCAATATTTTGCAGGATATTCCAGCACATACCCATTAAATACACCACTCTTTACTTTGGTACTCTTTC
>WWET01000537.1:156131-171922 GCA_011038615.1 Limnodynastes dumerilii | reverse complement strand
TATATATAGTATTGTACCACAACTTCTTTAGAGAACATTTGCATAAATTATTCAAGTTTGAGAAATATATTCACACATATCAATTCTATAATATTTAAAATAAACCGACTTTCTAATGTGTCTCTTTATTAAAAGAGAAATTAAAATGTCATCTCGTAATTTATCAGGCTAGACAAAGATTTCCACCTTTTTGTTTCCCCTCCTCGACGTGCTGCTGCGAAAAAGGTAGACAAAGTTTTAACCAATGCTGCCATAGTATCAGTATTTTCTATGAACATTCACAATATCCTTGCGGCAATACTGTGAATGTTGGATCCATGATGCAAAAATGATCAAAAAAGCTTTCTAAAAGAAATATTTAAAAATAAAGAGTAAAATCCTTGGTTCCCACTGAAACACCATTAGGCTGCAATTATGAACAAAGAAATGGAATCCAATCATTTTTTTCGTTTTGTTTTAAAGCTGAGACTCTCCGCTTCCTCCTGCGTCTGCACGTAAAAACAGAAGGAAAACAAAAAAGGCATGTTTGCTGCAACAACTGGTCATTGTAGGACCTTATTTGTAAAGGTAAGTGGTTAATTTGCATAATTTATAATTTTTTTTTTGTTTTGTTTTTTTTTTTTGTACTAAAGAGCATTTCCTTCTTTTTTATATAAACCAGAAAAAAACTAAATTCTACAGATAGTTCCTACCCGCAGTCACAGCTGCAGGCAAGTTTTGACATCAAGCTGTACAGCGCAATCAAAAACATACTTACATCTTAGCTCATTTTACAAGGTACAGCCATAATCAAGGCACAAAGATCTTCTACAAGTATTATTTTTTTCAATAAAGTTGTACAAAATAATATTACATTTTACATCTGTACATCATAATAAACCAGCAGTTAAACAAAATCAAAAAGAAAAAAAAAAATCTATATAGAGGACTAACGTCCAATAATGATCTAAGGCTAAAAAGATCATCTGTGGACAGAACGTATAATATCAGTGAGGGTGGTAATTAGTTATTTTTTTCTTTTCTGCCTTGACGTGAGAGGCTGAAAGCAGCTGCAGTTTGAATGCCTGAGGTGTGCAGAAACAATTAGCCACAATACACCATAAAAAAAAAAGAAAAAAAAAATTGCTTGACTTTGCCTCATCATCACCTACTTAATGTACTGTTCCCGAAACATTCTTTAATCTACGCAGTGTCACAAAAGGCCTGCAGACCACTGCTCTGCAATGTCGTACAAGCCTCCCCTTTCACCTGAAGGTGTAAAGAGCAGAGGTCACTTTACCAGTTGACCTGCAACTCAACAATGCTAAAATTTGTGACATATTAATAAATATCTCTGGTGCTGCTACATTGTGTGTATAATTCCTCAACAGTTTTTTTTTTTTAAACCTGATACAAAGTGCATTATTTCTTTTTTTTTTTTCCTCCATCAAGTACTCTTCAGTGTCATGTTAAAGAAAAATAGCTATAATAAAATAAACCCACAAAGGGATAAGTCTGAGCATAGTGCCATCTAAAAGATGGGTACACATTATAAGGGCTCACGCCCATAAGAATTAGAAAAACAAAACAAAAAAACTAAAGAACAGAGGTAGCCTAAGGCTTAGTGGAATGGTATTAAACCTTTCTTGTTCAGAGAGCCACTTAAAGCAAAGCTACTGTTCAAAAATGTTTGTCCCTACTCTCTCTAAAGCCACTCTTCCTCGGCATATTAAATTAACGCCTCTCACCCTTACCCCAAAGAGGTAACTCCCATATGACCCTATCCCTCACTCTAAAATGTATAGATCCTTATATAATTTATACCTATCTATACACATTATCTAAGATTAATAACATGAACATTAAAAGGTGCAGTAATATTCAATTAAAATAAAAATAGGTTTAACATTGTCTGTCAAGACAAATTTCCACATTAATGAATTATTTTTTTCATTCCGGAGAACTCCAGCTAAGGCTGCTTGCAATGAAATACCTTAAGTTACTGGGAGTGTATACAGGGACTGCTATGCCCTCTTATATGAAAAAGGTTTTAATTTTTATTTTGCTAAAACCTCCCTCCAGTAGGTCCTGCATAATTACTGGGGACCCAATCACAGCACTTCCTTCTGGTGATTTACAACACATGTAAATGGACAGGTTTTTATTTTACTAACTGTCCAAAGTGACTGTTGTGTCACTCATGTACGGACCTCATATATGTATTAATGTGTGCATGTCTCCTTTGTGACACAATGGAAGCAGCCACTGAATAAGATTGACTGATTTTGATGAAAATGCAGTACATGAATTCTCTTGGTACTGCTAACATCACTCGAGTGATTCAGCCTTTAATGCTTCCACGCTCCTACTGAAGTAATAGACTGAATATTGGCTCAGCACACAATATGGCTGCCTCATTGACTATTGGTTATAGGAATATTTTCTGAAATATCAAAGTGCACCCTGCAATTAGAGTGAACCTATATTATGTCGTTTATAAATATACCCTGGATTTAAAGTAAGTCTGGTCACTTTATGAACATTAGTCCCTTTTACCAGGAAGGTGTAGTTGAAGCTACTGCCTATTGCATGCTCAGCCTAGCAAATAGAGGCGTGCAGAAATTTTTTTTAGATGGCAAAGCTGCAGAACTGACAGTCTTGGGGCACTACATATGTAAAAGTCGACTTGGGAGCTATTTCATGATCCTGCATTTTTACAAAAGTGGCTGTATAGGTGAGAAGTGCTAGGTAGGGTACATGAGTTGCAAAAGTCTATGCTCTGAGAAAAGGCCAATAGGTATCCTAGTAACGGGAGTGAGCAGCACTGGTTTAGTGGAATGGTATAAAAAAAAATGAAATAAAAATTAAGAAAAGTGTCATGTGAGAGAAAACAAAACGAGGACACAAACCGCCCTTGCTCATAAATGGAAAGTAAAAAGTTTGTAAGAAAAAAACCTTGCTGAACAAAAATCTCAAAATAAAAGGAAAGAAGCCTAGAAAAAAAGTGCGCTGTAGGGATGTTCCACCCTGTGTGGAGCAGTACAGAGGATAGAGACAGAAAAAGTAGCAAAGGATTTAAAACCACAGGCTCCACGGTGAATACAATTACAAGAGTTCATATTGGCGGAGGTGCATTCTCTGGATGATATCTCGACAGTCATTGAAAACTCTTCGAATGTTCTCTGTGTCTACGGCGCAGGTAAAATGAGGGTAGCAGTAATGTCTTCCGTCACCACTCGCCGTGCTTATCCTCTGCAGAAACAAAAGAGCATCATAATTTAGATACTTACAGTACATTCAACCATGTTTCTAGAACTCTTTCATTAGTTAAAACTGCATGATGCTGTAGAGCAGGGGCTAGCAACCCGTTACTCAATGGTGTTAGTGGCACAAAGCTGCTTCAGCTGCTGGCACTGTTATAATTACAGTCAGTCTTTCCACTCTTCAATGTACTGCTGACTCCCACAGAGGAGGAGCCATCAGAGGGGGTGTTGCTGTAGAAGGAAGTTCAGTATCATTTTTACATTAGTAAAAGTTGAAACTCTATTAAGTTGTTTTTATTTTGAGGATATTAGAACGTTTAACAGGGTGGGTAGGGGAGATAGTATAACTGCACACTCTAATAACTGGGTAAGGAGGGCAAAATATGTTTACTGGGTGAGAACATAACTAGAATTTGATAAGTGGGTGTGGAGGGAAATAATCTGATTATTGGGTGGACAGAATCTAATTACTGGGGTACAGGCTAAATATCAGGTGATCCTGCATTGGTGCTAATAGTCAAACATCTTGTTATAGAAGGGCTCATGCTTATTCTATTTTTCCCCTTGACATATCATGTAAAAGCATCCTCCAGTTACATTGGATCGCCTCACTATCATTGACAATAGTAGTGAAAATTATTATCTCTACTGTTGTAAATTACAAAGATTTTTTTATGCCAAAGAATGTGTGCATTGTTTAACAATATGTAGAAGTACTTTTTAATACACTAAAGTGAAAAATTAGCATTATGTTTGTTTATTTATTTATTTACATAAAAGTACAAAAAAAGAGGTATCCTGTCAGAAAGATCTCTGTTTCAACAACAGAATTGTGTATCTTAGGCCATAAGAAGCAAAATAAAATCAATGTCTTATTTGCAGTAAATTCAGTAATTTTAGCACTTACTAAAAACTCATCTCGGATGAAGAATTTGGCTCTCGTCACTTTGGGATCCTCTCCTGCATCTGGTGTTGCTGTAAACAAGATTTACGGAGATATAGGTGGTTAGTAATTTGCAGACAAATACATGTAAATTAATGTTTATCTGTACAATGTCAAGATATGTCTTAAGTTATATACACTTGTCCAATCCTCGACAGATCCAACTCCAGACCAGACAAGATCCAACAGCAGAACACTTTTGCAGATACAACACCTAATCCATGATACACACTGGTAGATTACTTTCTAAATGACCTCCCACTCAAATACAAAGTACACTTCCAAAATGATCTGCTCAGATAAAGCAGCACAGTCATAGCAATTTACAAACAAAGTAGCATTATCCAAAGGCTGGATGATCTGTGACATTGGTCACTTCACTGTAAACACAGGAGGCCAGATTTAGAACCCCCTTAGGTTAGACTCTTTAGCCAAGCCTTAGTGTAAACAAGCCTAACATCTGCGCATGCCAGATGTTACCATGGGGCTCTCCTAGCATACAGAATGCAACACCAGGAAATCATAATGGGAAGGTGGGTCATCCCCTCTGCCTGCCAAACCTCTGCAAGGTGGGTGAGGGGGAGAAATTTAAAGATACATTAAGGGCTGGTTTAAAGACTTCTTTGCGAATCAGCGGTCGTAGACCCCTGATCCACACAGGACACTTACAATAGGCTTATGGCAGCATGACTGCTGCCAAGTCTGCGCAAGAGAGGGGAGTGACTCCTCTCTTCCATACAGACTTCCAGAGCTCCGCACAGAGTGACCAATCTAGAGACCTCAGCACTGATAGAATGCGATACATCTGGTGAATACAGAGCGCGGTAACATTCTTACCATCGTCGGGTACAGTGTAGCGCACATATTCTGGGAAGTAATCTTCGATTTTTGATTTTCCTGCCAAGACTTTTTCGGCTAACATGTCTTGTTTGTTCAAAAATAAAATGACGGAAATAGTTCTTAGCCACCTGTTGAAAGAATAAAACGTGTCTCAAAGATTCTGTGCTTTTATGGAAACTGGGTATTGGAACCACAAGGTAAACTTCCATAACAAGTGATAACATTATTATTGGTTATATAGTCTCATTGTTTTGCAGCACTGTACAGATTGTCATTCACACTCCCTACCACACACACACACAGGTTCATTTTTAAGTGTGGGAGAAATTGGGAGAACAAAAACTAAACAGGGCCTTTTCCAGGAATCAACCTTATGACCTTAGCACTGTGCCACCATGCTGCCCTTAACTATTCTAACGTTTGCTTTCCATACATGCGGGGGGTCTGTCAGTCCGAATGGAAGAGGGGAGTGAACTCCCAGTCACTCCCCTCTGTCGTGCAGACTTAACACTGATGTGCGGATCAGTGGTCTGCACAACAGCTGATCCGCATGTAAGTGGTAAACCAGGCCCACACTGTAAAAATCAAATCTTCCCACTCACCCACCTTGGCAGGCGGAGGGGAAGAACCGCCCTGTCACACAGATATTAATAGGTGCATAAATCGCATGTAACATCGAGAGGACGCAACCCTCCAGACACTCTGCTGGTGCACTTTGTGCGTGTAAGTAAGCGAGTTGTACATAGCTCTGGATCCGGGTCTATATAAGTAACTATTTTCAGTCTATGCAGTTCTAAGCATGCTTGTTATCCACAACAAATCAGAGAGCTAAAAAGCTGCTTTCAGTCTTCTTACTGATGCCAGTCTTCTCTTTCTTTCTTCCTCTTCCACTCTGAACTCCTGTCCTTACCCCTATGAATAGGTCTCTCCACAGTTGACTACTCTTGTAACCATACATTTTGCTGTATCCTAGCTCTGGACCATCTCTATGCTCTCTCATTCACCTGGCCACGTTGCATCAACAACCCTTCAAACCCAATCCCCTCTATGTAATGCTTTCCTCTGGAAAGCCAGATCTCTCTATAACAAACTGCCCCTCACCCATGACCACTTTATCTCCTACTACTGCAACCTCCTTGCTGATTCTTAGATTTCCTCATTCAGTGCTGTTCTTACTTTCTCACACTTCACCCCCCCTGTAGTTTGCAAAATGTTGTAGTGAGCATCTTTCTTTTAGTATTATACCCCTTTGTCATCTGGTTATGGATTACTGTAATAATCCTGTTACCATCAATGCCAACCTCAAACTCTATATTTAGATTTTTCAAGAATATCAGTCAATGACCAGCAATCATTGTGACAATGGGCCGGATCCAGAACTACGTCCGTCTTCCATAGACGGACATAGTTCAATAAACAGTAGCTACTGCGCATGTGTAGTAGCTATTGTACGCAATCTGCGTATGGTTTCGATACGTAGATTGCGTATATGCAGTCTTTTAGCCCGCATATACGCAATCTGCGTATCGAAACCATACGCAGATTACGTACAATAGCTACTACGCATGCGCAGTAGCTACTGTTTATTGAACTATGTCCGTCTATGGAAGACGGACGAAGTTCTGGATCCGGCCCAATTACTGTTTTTTTGCATATGTTAATAAAATCAAACAAATCGAGAACAAGACGAGGGCATGTGCCCTAAAAAATAATGACAACTTTAAAAACAATATTGTACCTGTTGTTCCAGATACTTTTGAAAAGGTCCAGAGCTTCTCGTAGTCTGTTTGTGTTATTGTCTTCTCTTATAACCATGTTGTAACTGCTACTTGCAACTACAAAAATGATAGCTGTGACATCTAGAACAGAGAAAGAGCCACAGATAGTAAATAGCTAGTATACATTCACCACTTGATTCCTAAAGATACATGGATTTGCTGCACATCTTGTTAATTAAACAACAATATGATACAGATAAACCTGTAACTAGTATTGCTGATTAGTCTGGTTCCATACAAATTGTAGTATATAAAGTCAGCCAGCCAGCACATCCTGTTGATTGTGTCTTGGTGATTTGCTGACAATTTGCCAAATTAAGGTAGACTTTACAAAATAAAATAAAGGAGGTGCTGTTGCAAGATATATATATATATAGACATATACATACATACATATACACACACACATTGTATGCTATACTTATCACAAATAATGCACAACACTTTCATTGTCTTACACTGCAATAAATATGACTTCTAAACAAATCTAATGGGGATAGATTTGAAGAAAAAGATAGGATAACAAACAATCTTACCATTAAAACATTGGATCCACTTTCTTCTCTCATCTCTTTGCCCACCTACATCAAACATGCTGTAATAAAACACAAGGAATACAAGATACATCACATATTAGAACTTTTTTTTTTTTTAAACAAATGATGTAAAGCACAGGCTTTGAATTCGATTACACACCGATGTTATAAATATCACTTTCCTCTCATTGTTGAAATTATTTTTTTTTAAATCACATTATGTTCTTGCAAATTTAGAATTGTACTCAATGTTTGTATTGTTATTATTATTAAGAAAATAAATACTGAAAGGTATGCAAATATAGGCCCGGATTCAAAACACCGTACGTGTTCCACATATAGGGCCGTATTCAGACCTCCGGCCGCATATAAAGACTGCGTATACGCAATCTACGTTGCAAACAGTAACGTAGATGTCGTAACAAAATTACCGCGCATACACAGTAGTTCATATCGGTAAACTCCGATATGCGGCCGGAGGTCTGAATACGGCCCACGGTCTTAATTTTCCGATAGTAGCTATTATGCATGCGTTGTAACTATTTTACGTAATCTACGTATCGTTTCTTTAAAGACCACATATACGCAATCTACGTAACAAAACTATATGTAGATTACTTCAAATAGTTACTACACATGCGTAGTAACTATTGTCAGATGAGCAGACTGTCATTGTTACCCTGTCTGCTGTGCTGATAAATTCTCAGAGACTATTCCAGAAGGAAAGCAAAGTGATCTTAATATATAACGCTATATAGAATTATCTCATGAAATATCTATTTTTACATATTATTATACCACACATCATTGGTACTAGTATCACTGGTGGCATGCAGGGTGACAAGGTTGTAAAGCAGTAATAAGTCTGTAAATCTGTTTTTGTCATTTATACCAGATGGCAAATGTAATAAAATATATTGGAGCTAAATGGTAAATCTACAGAATGTACCACTAAATCATTGCAAAATTGTGTAACAAATGTATTAAAAATATAAATATGGGTAGTGGGTGTATGTCTAAATGATACACAGAGTGGTACTTGACATGATACCACAGTAGGTAATTGGTACTACTCAAAAAATAGGTTGAGAACCACTGCTCTACATTATTTAATATATATATATTTTTAATTGCAACTTAGATGGTAAAATATTTATGGACTGGGAAGGCTTATTTACCCCTAAAGAGTAGGAGTGTGTTTTGCATCAGTTGTAACAAACGGGTGTACTATGCAAGTGTGATTCTGTTAGCTTTGACTGGTAACCTGCGGGCAACAGGGTAAACTGTTCAGTGGCAGTTTTCTCTCCATGGATCAGAGCATGGTCAGAGCAGTGGACAGTGGATTGCCAACAAAAGATTCAGTCAACTAGAAAGTTGTGTTACTTTTGGGTTGTCATCTGTTTTCATAGTAGATTCTAATAATACACTTTCTGCCTATGAACACAGTGCCTGCCTTGTATCCAGTATATATAAATGCTGTCTGGAGCATAGACATCTTTGTATTTACTTGCAAGAAGCACAAGACTTGGTCATCTATCTGACCTTTATGATGAAAGAAAAGATCTGTTATAGAGTTATAAAATAAAGTAAACTAGATATGACCTGAACAGCTGATCAGTGTACCCAAGTATAACCACTGCCTGAAATGTAAACAGAAGCACCATTATATAAGGATAGCCAAAAAGAAAGAAAGAAATGGAAACTCACTGGAAATTTACTTTGTCTACTTGAAATCGCGTTTCAAAAATCCCTGATGTCAAAACTCTGCACCTTAATAAATCCTGCAAGATAAGGACATTATTATAGACATATATATATATAGCCATAACACAAAAATAAAATGTGACACGTCATTTTCTGAAGGGATGTTCCATAGGATGCCATTGTGATCAATAGCGATATTTATACTGCAACAAACTGCTGTTTCTCGTCCACATGACTGATTTTATCATACAAAATAAACTGATGTTAACACGATACTGATTATTTGTTTGAAGAAAACAAAACAAAACATTAACTACTTTTAACAGCAGTCAACGAAATGCTAGATCACAATCATTAAAAAAAATTTAAATAAATATTTTCAACATGATCCTACAGTAAGGAAATTGTGAGGAAAAGCGAAAAATGAAGCAAAAAATTAAAAAGGAGCCATGTTTGACTGCAGGGGTAGGCAAATGTATAATGTACAAAAAGAACATGTTGAGTGATGATGTATTTAATTATTTTGCACCCCTCACTTTACAATTTGATTGGTGCAGATTTGTACCTTTTTATGCACTTACTCCTAAGTCTGTATCAGCCCCTAAGAGTGCAGCAACAATTTTAGGCTTGTACAAACAGGCTTCTTACACTATAATGTCCATAATAAAATAAATAAATGTGTGCACATTTTGTGACCAGTGGTCACGTTAATTTTAATGCAGCAGCAATTACAATCATAAATATTTCTATAACACAACGGAGTTCCAAGGGAGCACAGCTTAGAAATAAAAAAATGTATCTAGATTTTATATAGGAGTTTCAATAAAACTGTATATTATGTATGTATATGTATGTATGTCTGTTTATATGAATTTTGGGATGATTAATTTAAGGTCAAGAACAAATGAAGGCATTCATTATTACTTGAATATTAGAAAATGATTTAATCTGTGCTAAACACATTGGTGGAGACTGTCCAGTGTGCAAACTATTAATGAAAGCTACAAAATGGTCACCTGACAGTTGCTTACCTGATCTGTTGGTGTATAGTCATTTTGCCTGACATGGTCGATTTTCTCTAGAAAGCTGAAAACAAAATACAAATTGTTATCAGTGAATATAGTTCAGCAACACATTTATTTGTTTACTGCACAGCACATGTATAAAGTCTTACGTTTTTCAAGACCAATTTAAAATAAAACCTGAAAAAAGCTATAATGTCATTTTTTAGATCTCCACCAGGTGGCAGGCATGAACTATTTTAGGGACCTGAAAAGTATTTCATATGAGGAAATGAGAAAAAGCTGTTTCTTATCCAATCTGATTAACCAAAACATATTTAGGGATCCTACATTTTAGGTTGTTCCAGCTAACTCTAACTTAGTATCCTTCATTTTTTTTTATCCTAATAATTCTTATTATTTCCATAATACATAAGAATTTAATTCTATGTTTGTAGTTTTACATTAGTCAATTGTTTAATATAGAATTGCGCATATCTAAAATAAAGAAATGACCGTTCCAGGGGCTACATATTTGTAATTGCTCATAAAATCACTAAAGGAGTAATACCAAGTAATATCAGATATCCAACCTCCACCAAGTGTCTCTTTCTTTTATTATGTATGGTCCGTCTAATGCCTGCATCCTGTACTATGTTCCCTTTCCACAAATGTATGTATAGCGGATTTTCAAGGCAGAGGATATTTTAAAACTAGTGAAAATCATGTCAGTCATAAGTGTTAGGAGTTCATATTCTTATTCCTTTGCTGTGAAAACAAAAAGCAGCAATAAAATGGAGGGAAAAAAAGGTCACATGACCATGGAAAACATTACTTAAGTGAAGTCATAAAAACAGTGCTAAAAATACTTTGAATATGAAGTGATGCACATCTGGACAGTGTATTCTGTAAATATTGTGTGTATGCAGAAAGTAATAGGACATTTGTGAAAACTGTCTCGACTTGTAGATTTTATTTTTGCAGGTAAAAACATTAATGCCCTAAACACCAAACATGAAAGAACTGGAAGATAAGACATTAAACATGAAAGATTTATGTGGGAAATTGTTAAATTAGGTTACAGCTCATACACATGTGTCACAGTATCTAAATATTGAGACAGAAAAAGTTTAAACAGCATGGAATTGCAGTAATACTGACATAACCGGAGGAAACGGAAACAATGAGGTTCTAAGGGGGGCCCATTAATTATATAAACTCTGAGAACTGTCTTTGCACTCAGTGATTTACTGCCTTCTTCCTGGCTCCATGTCAATTATTACAGCATACAGCTCTATCTACCATACAGAGGTGCTTCTTCTTTCTGCATGGCAATTAACATTCTTCCTCCCACAATAGTCAAATTCACTTTCAAAGCTCTTTCAAAATTCATGGATGTGAAAGAGTTGAATAAAATTTGTATGAATTATTTCAGTCTCTCTTTAGTATTAAGCTGGCCATTATCGAAAAACGTATGAAATTGCTGATAATCTTCACGATTTTTCCATCACAGTCCTTAACGATATCGGCAGCATACACGACATTATTTTTAGCTGACAATTGTTAGAAAATATTTAAAAAAAGTGTGATTTCTCATATATTTTTATTGTCTCCAAATATCAGATATTTTGTATTTGTCGTATGATTTTTATTAAAAAAATTTACATAACAGGATGTCCTGAGAATGGGGCAGAGCTAACCGGAAACAGTAAGAGAAGAAAATGGCAAGGTGCCATGTGGGATTTGCATAATCACGTCTAGGAAAGAATTAACATCACCAGAAATTTATCAGCAAAGATTTCATGATTATCAGCTAAAGACCACACTGTGCGATTTTACATTTTATCATTCGCTTTGGCACGATTTAAATCAAACATGTCAAAAGATCAAATAATTGTTCAAAAGCGCTTTTTGGACAATTATTTGATGATCGGCAATAAAATCGTTAACATACGCAATAATTTGGCCGATCATACGATAATTGTAGGAACGAGACAATAATTGCTCTAGTGTATGGCCAGCTTTACTTTAACAAATACCTAAACATTTACAAATTTAACTTTGTTTAAGTTAATTAACTTCTATACATGCAAAGGGCTCCACAATGATTTAGCAAATGAATAACATTTAGCCAAATTCCACCTCACAATTTTTCCCTCATTTCCATGCTTTTGGAATGCATTTCAACTACAAATAAATTCTTTGGATATTTGCACGAGTTGGAAAACTTATGGTAGTCTATGGCTATTGGACATCACTCCTTGTGCATTCGCACAGATGTGTGGATATACCTGCCTACACCTCTGTCAACTTCATAACCAAACACAAACTGAAGTTCCTGATTAGAGAATCATTGTACACAGATCTATGAGTTGTCACAGAGTTGGAAGAGGTTTAGACCATTGTGACATTACCGACTGCACCTTGTGGTTCATATGTCTCCTCAGTAGGTTATAGCATTGTAAAATGGCATTATATTTTGTTGGCTGAACCAGTAAAACAGTATTAACAGATCATTTGTAGAAAAATGTTGTAATATGCTGCTCATGTAATGCTGTGCCTGAAAGGAAGATAGTGGGTGTGTCTAGCTAGGAATTTCTATAGCAGAGAACAATTTATAATGATATTGGAATTCTCCTAGTTGGGCTGGTGCAAGAACCCCGTCATGAAGTCTGGGCAGAAAGTCCATCTCTACAGCTAGGTCGGTGTATATGTTTTGACTGTGCAACCAGTCTGTATCTAGTATTGCAGCATAATTGTAGTGTAAAATATGTTGGAAGTTACTGCCACCTTCATTTTGAGGTTGTTGCAATGTGACAGCCTATTTGGGGTTGTTTGCCTCGCCAGGTGAATTTCCAAAAGATTGAATTGATGTATTGTAGATCTTTACAGATCTACAGTGCTGGTATCAAATAGATTAGTCTACTTAAGGAATTTATTTTAATTGAATTGGTGCTAGCTAAGAAGGCGATTACATTCGATGCTCCGAGATATTACATTTTCAAATTACACACAGCCATTAGCAGTCCTTTTCGGAAATGTCACTAGATATTTTTTAGAATGAATTGGTAAGTATTCCGAATCTATTTTTTGGTAAATTACCAATTCATTACCTTTCCGACATTCGGACACGCCACAAAACACGATGTGAGACCGACAGGTTAATGGAGGTGATGGATCAGAGAATGGATGTTTTAGGGTTAGAATGCAAGGAGGAGATAGAGCTTAGAAGGGGAGTCTTAGGGTTAGGCTGCAGGGAAGGGAGTCTTAGGTTTAAGGCTGTGGGGAATGGAGTCTTATGGTTAGGCTGCAGGGAAGGGAGTCTTAGGGTTAAGGCTGTGGGGAAGGGAGTCTTAGGGTTAAGGCTGCAGGGAAAGGAGTCTTAGGGTTAAGGCTGCAGGGAAGGGATGGATCAGAGAAAGTGAAGGTTAGGGTAATGGAAGAGGTTAGGGTGAGAATTAGGATAAGGGTTGGGGAAATACAAACCAGTCGGCGATGGGGATTACTTCTACTTCGATTAGCTCACTCCGTCGGGGCAGGAACATTCACTTACAGTACAACGTCGCAAATGGGGGTGTTGAAACGGCTCTGTCATAAAACATCCATTCTTTGCAAACTACACCCCTAAGAAGGATAAGGCCAAGTGTTTCCAGCCCACCAGCTCATCACTGCCCTGATGGCCTGGCCAAAGTTTATATGATACAAATTGCCAAATTTCTTTGGGGAGTTGTCTCCTAAATAGGTGATAAGTTGTTTTAACTAGTTCATCAAAAAATGGGAGTACAATACAGGATACAAAGGCACAATTGCAGCTCTAGATCCCTAGAAAAGTAAGGCAAGTGTTCAAATCTGGATCGGGGGCAATTATCGGAGCATACTTTTACTGAACGCTGACTACATGCACCCTTTACCTCCAATGAAACACCCCTGTGAAAAGCAAGTGGTCATGCAGTGTGTTGCATTTGGGTATGATTGCACATAATTGTGTGCACATTTTTTCTGACCACTTGCAGAATAAAAGCTTAAATATGCAATTGGATGTACATTCAAGTCTGTCCACATCAATGTAGGAGACTGTGTCCAGTTCACACTCCACTGTACATTACTGTCCAGGACACAAGCAGAACTGTAATCATATGAAGAGGTCACTGACTTGCTCTAGATCACACTCACATTCTGGCTGACCAATTATAGTAAAAACAATTCCCCCCCCCGACAAATGATCATTAATCATCATCCGATTTTCAGTCTTTGATTTCTACATGAATGCTTTGATGATGCAAATAAAAATTCTTGGAAAACGAAATTAAACGTGTGCCACTACGGGTGTTTGTGATCCACATGTTTTAAAGAGACAGTGGCTCAATGAAAGTTTAACATTCATTCCCTGGTGTAAATTAGAAACATGGTTTACAAAGACAGGAATATCTTGCTGACAGTTATAAAAAGCAGAGTTAGCGGAGGGAGGCTGTAAATGATAAATGCTTATATACATGCACAGACACAGACAAGAAGGCCAAGTGTTATAAAAATAACCTCAGTTGTATATCCTCCCAGAAAAGTGTACTACATAAACATGGCTATGCAGACCGAAGTACCTGTTCTACATCTCAGCACATGTATAAATAGGACAATGTTACATTAAACAGAGGCTTCATTCCCTTTGAGATCCTTACTAACTTTCATCAGACCTATTATTTTGTACAGATACAATTATTACTATTAAATTAAAAAGATTGTGCAATAAATTTTAAAGCTTATTACAGAATTTAGACTTTTTTTCACTTTAAGTATTAGATTCCTGAAACGGTTATCTTTAGGGAATATTTATGATGCTCCAGCATTATTATTATAAGGACACGGCCTTATATTAAGGCTGACTATAATAAACAGCATTCTGCCATTGACTTTCGAAGAGGGCGTGGCATGGTATTTGGGGGGCTATATCTCTAGAAGTGTTTTACACATTAAGATGAAATTTTCACCCATCCATAGATTATCGTGGTATTTGGGGGGCTATACCTCTAGAAGTGTTTTACACATTAAGATGAAATTTTTACCCAGCCATAGATTATCGTCTCTTGGGGTTGCATGAGAAATTTTACAGAAAAATTATGAAAAATAAAAAAATTAAGTCTAAGTGCTAGATTTACTAAGCTGTGGAAAAGGAAAAGTGGAGATGTTGCCCATAGCAACCAATCATATTCTATCTGACATTCTTTAGTATGTAATAGGAAAGTTAGAGCTACAATCTGATTGGATGCTATGGGCAAAATCTCTACTTTTCTCTACTGCAGTTTAGTAAATCCAGCCCTAAAAGTTTTTGTTTTGTAGAGTTTTGGGAAGGCAGAGCGAAGTGTACAGGGTGTTTATACACTAACTGTTTTCTTTGTTAGGAAGATTATGTTCTAATGCCTTTTTCGGGATTTGTGAGAAAATCAGTTTCTTTTACTATTTGGGAAAAAAGATTGGAAAGATATGTGTTTCAACTGACAGCCCTGGGTGCACTCAGGCTTCACATGAGAGGAACAAGATAGCCAATTTCTCTCACACAGGGAAATCAGCAATGTTGCCTCCTCCTGGTGGACTGGAGGATGTTTTGATGTAGAGAGGGACACATAGTAATAGTAAATATTAGCTTTTAATCACTCTAATATTAAAGCTTTATCATTTTCTGAATGGCTGTACCAGGCACCATGTTGAATGCCCTGCTCCCTGTAATATTACATGATTAATTCACTGTGCAG
>WWET01000537.1:131572-145108 GCA_011038615.1 Limnodynastes dumerilii | reverse complement strand
ACGACGCTGGTCTGACCAAAGAAACATCTAATTTAGGTTCATGGTAGCTGAGGAATTTAAATCGGAGCATAAACATAGGATACACAGAGACAGTGGTGAGTATTACACTACATTCCTACGTCAAAAGACACTACATCACCACTTTCTTTCCCAACAACAAAAAACTTACTTTAGCCTAGTATGTGTACTGATATAAACCTTATCTGACCTATTCATGGTGCATACCCCTCTTATCATTTGAAGCAGCCAATATAACCTCGCCTGCATTTTTTGTTTTGAAATATCCCTAGGTTCTCAATAAAGTTAAATGGTTGTGGACACTTTGTAGTGTTAATCCAGGAGCACATAGTGTAAAGAAACAAGATTGCTCCATTCTGGTGAATGCATGTAGTCAAACACACTGACAGAATATACAATATTCTGTTTATTAACATATTCTTAACTTTATCCACATGCCTATCAAGCCTCTCTTGCATACAGATTCGAAGTGCCGCCCCCTCGTATGATCACCTTGTACATGAAACTTTGTTCTGTAAGCTAGGAGATCCATAGCGTAACACCTGGTGCATGCGTGTGCACTGCCAGAAAAACACCTTTTACTAAATTCAGGATCAGTCCCTGTGTTATAATGAATACACGGCTTGATCCTATATGGCTCTGCACTAGATTAACCTATAGAGCAGAACACTAATACTGGAAAAGTTCATGCATTGAATAAAAGTGGGAGGAAGGCTAATTTGGCAATAGGGGAAATTGGAGTAAGGAGTTATACTGCTAAGCCAAATAATGAAAAGAGATTATTTTCAAACAATACCATTCCATTCCATTAGTATGTCTAATAACTATGGTCTGTTGTAATACACAAATTCCTTAATGTTCACAGCTACAGAATATGGCTACCAACAAAATAGATCCTTACATATTCTACGACACTTTCTTATTTAAAGCTAAGGTACAGAATATAATGTAGTAGCATTAGTTTATGTACCCATAGCTTCTTTTACATATAATACAACAATATTTCTTATTTAAAGCTAAGCTACAGAATATAATGCAGTAGCATTAGTTTATGTATCCATAGCTCCTTTTACATATACTATGGCACTCTTGCTTATTTAAAGCTAAGCTACAGAATACAATGTAGTAGCATTAGCTTATGTACTCATAGGTCTTTTTACATATTCCCTGGTGAACTGCTGTCTCCTTGACTAACTGCAATCGAGCACAGGTTAAAACCGTTGCCATACTCAACTATTTAAACAAACAAATAAAAAGCCTAAAAATACATAGCACACTTATAGGATATTTCCATAACATTATACTGCAATGTATTGTTGATATTGCTAGCACATGTTTGTGCAATAAAAACAAAAACAACAGAAGTTGTAATTTTGTGGGAAAAACACACAAATATGTTTATATGTCTATATTTCTTTTTGTTCTATGAGGAGAGAAATTCTCAGCACTATGGTACCTTGGTTTAATGTGCATTTGAACATATATCTATATGTAAGCAAAATCTAAGGGGCTGATCAAAAGGAGAGCTGTGTTTTTAAGAAGCATCCCCCCATTACCCATCATAGTGGTATTCAGTGTTATTAAAGCTTGCTCTTTTGTATAGTTAATTACTGTATTCCTGCTATACCTCCAGGTTTAGGGGACACAACGTATGGTATACAACTATTCGACCTATGTTTATTCTATTCTTCATAAAATAATAAAAAAAAAAACAAAACGAAAAACTGACAATACAAAAAAATAGAATGGGTGATGAAGAGTTCTGTTGTGTGTTACCATGCTTAGAATAGCACAAATGTTCCCCAAAGTGTATAGATTTACTTGTATTGTTCCTTTATAAATATCTACCACTACCTGTCATATAATGAATAGAGATTTCTACCTCAGGGTGTGATCAGAGTAGCAGCAACCAGGTATAGGTTGTTACCAGGATACCAGAATTCCAATCTATTATTCAGACTTTTCTACAGTTAATGCATAAAGGCTCCCATTGAAAGTGAAATTCTCACTTAAGCATGACAAGAGTTAATCAATACCTAATATATTTGTAACATATTAAAGTACACACACACAAACTGTACTATATTACTCTCTCTTCAACAACTCCAGAAGCAACTTTAAACAAATCCTTGCTGATATGTAGAAAAAGAATACATACAGAAAAGTAATGCTGCAAACAATATACCTATAAAAAAATGTATATCAATACCTGTGTTATAAATTATTCACTTTATAGCCATAATATTGTGTTCAGTTCTGGCTTTTTAATAAGGATGGACTACTACAGTGTTGTAAGGGCACAAGACAGGAATCGGACTCCTGAAAGGTGGGTTTCTTTTAGATTTTGACACTTTTGACTACACTTTTTGACTACACGTGAGAAAATCACTGTTAATAGAGGTATTTCACCCAATCCAGACATGACAATGACATATCCGACAAAGGTGTCTGGGTTAAGGTTGCAAGTGGGAGTTCCCTGTTAGTCAGTTTAAAATATAGGTGTTCCCTCTTAATGCGTCCCAGACTTCTGTACTTCTGAGTGCTGTCCCCGCATGTATGTGGGTACATTGCAAGTGCCTAGTTCTATTGCAATATTTCAACCTACATTAGGTTTCAGGTAGACCCTGAGTATTAGTAATGAAGTGAAGCAAGATAAGAAGTGAAGTTGTGGTTGAAACAAAGCAGAACAAAGTAAACAGATTTAGCAAACCAAATGTTGTCCCTGTAAGAGTGAGGAGTGCGTTTTCATTTTCACTGCACAGTTTCTGGGGACACAAGGCTGCATCTGACACAGCTGACAACCAGCCATGCTGAGACATCCAGAGTCTTGCTTGTCATGCTACTTCCTAACCAGGTCCAGCTCTGTAGAGCAGAAGGAAGCCTGCTTGCTGAGAACTTAGCCATTTCTTTCATCCGCTGTATTCTCAAGGAGTTCCGATGGAATGACTGATTAGCTCTTTGGAAGGGAAAAGGTTAACACAGCTTCCTTGTATTCAACACTGTGTTTGTGTGGATCTTCATATGAAACAGTGCTTTCTCTGTTAGTTATACAGAGCTATATTTAGTGCTAATCACTCATCATAGCTACATGACATCCCTTTCCTTTACCAGAGTGTATCAACAAAAACCCACACTGCTCTGGTAAAAAGGCATTAGCTCCACTAGATTAGTTAACCAGAAAAGAATCACTATACTTACTGTAAATCCAGTCCTGATCCTCATGTCAGTTATCCGTACCTCATGGGTAAAATACTGTACAGTGCATACAGACACTTTATATACTGCTAAAGTATATAAATAATACATAGTTTTATCAACACTGGCCTCACTCCCTTCATCCCCAAAAAAAGAAACAGTATTTGTAATATGTTACACTAAAAACTATTTTAGTACAACTATAATGATTGTGGTTTTGTTTTGGATTTGATGGGGCTACCTTATTTCTCTGTTAGTATCTTTGGGCCAGATCCTACCTTCTGTTTATGTTTCAATGCGTAGCGTATTTACGCTTTCGTAATCACTATGCACTCCCTTCGGTCGCACGTATTTTTGCCATTTTACGCTTGCCAAACTCTACCTTAACTTTTCGAAAAAGGGCCGTTCTCAGCAAGCGACACACACCCTTCAGAAGAGATCACTTGGGGTTCAATGCACATACTTAGGAGATGTAAAAGTAATTTGCTCCTTAGGGTGCTTACTATCTGGCACTGCACTCCACATTAACGTGAGCATTCTTTCTTTGTGTAATGGGAAAGGTAAATTGATGCAATATAAGGACACACTAACACTTTGCAACCCAAGTACAGCTTGTATTTTCCATTAATACCTTAAATTCTATTTCTTTAGAAGAACCATGCCTGCTGGGGTTTGCCCTTCAAAATTGCTTATTTTGCCAGTTCATGATAATACGTAGACCCCTATATTCATTCTTCTTTCTTGCAGAAAAAACATGCAGGCCATAAGTAGTAGCCATTTTATAAAACAATGCGAATATATGTCATGTGACTTTAGCCAACAGCAATGGCCGTTTTGCAATTTATATAGCACACTGCTTGCATTGTATTTTAAGCATAAACATAAATGAAACTACAGCTTAAAAGCAATTATAAAAACCATCACTGACAACTTTAACAGCATAATAGACAAATTCAGGGACTGCAAGATATATTTCTCCCAAAATGAATAGCCATAAAACAAATTTTCTTTATATGTGGGAGTTATATATATATATGTGGAATAATTTTCAGGACACAGATCACATAAAGCAGACACATGAAATAAGATCTATATATGGTAACAAATAGTGTGATATTATTAGCCAGTCTCGGTACACAAAACTCCATCATCAGTTTTAGTGAGTTTAACTGAAAGGATTGTATTGTGCTTAAAACGTGTTTCTGTGATTTACCTAAGTATTTATAAAGCTCTAGGAGCTTTAAAAAAAGAAAAAAAACTGCTGTATCCCATCATGAAACAAAATTTTAACAATAACAATAAAACTACTATACTCTGCAGTAAAGAAAACCTTGAATGTTGTATTGAACTAATATTTAACATATTGTAAATTAGAACTCATTTTTTGGTCAAATAATGAAAGCAGCTTTAAAACTCACAGACATGTAACTAGCAATCCAAAAACTCTCAGTATTATCTACTATCTGTACACTCATCCACACATGAACAGTACATAACAAGCATATGTGTCATCTTTTTATATCTTAGGCATCTTATACTAATTAGGTAATTTATTATTAAGATAATTATTAATTTAGTATTCTTATTGATCATGAACCTTATCAAGACTTATAACAACAGACAATTTACGCTAACTGCTTGTGAGAGTTGGGCTTTGCTTGTGTCCTGATGTTATAACACGGATCTCTGAATATAAAGAACTTTGTCCACACGCACAGCCTTCCGTACGCTGGGGCCTGAGAATTCTCTGTCCGCTTGCATATATGCAGTGTGGACAGGTGGAAGCATTTAAAGTTGTACAGTATGGGCTGGGTTATGAATGAGAAGTTAAGGTAGGGTTATGGACACAGAAGTCAGCTAAATTCCATAAGGGAGAGGGGAGTGTCATGGGAGTGCACTAGCACAAACTTTCACAACTCCGCAAAGTGGCAGCCTATTGAAACTGCAATGAAAGAAGCTCCTAGTAATGTGATGCTGACAGATGTCAGTTTCAGAAAAAGGGGAAACTGAGTTTTTGTTTCTTGGCTTGTCAGTACTGCACAGAGGAAGAAGTCAGAAGATTCATGTTAAGTTAATGAGAAGAGAAGACTAATATATACATATACACACACACGCAAAATGGTCAAAATAAATTTAGAAATGGCATTTAGATTTTGAAGTGGCACATTGTGGAAACATTGAAATAATAGAAGTTAATAGACATTTATAGTTCTTCAATTAAATAAGTAGGAGAAATGACTGTATGCCATACTCTGTATACTGCCCTACATTAAAAAAAAAATATTTAAAATAAGTATATAATATATTTAAAATAAGTACGTATGTATGTATATATAAATTAAACATACAATTATTTATTAAAAAACTTAGCTAATAAATCTTTAATCAGACTCCTATATTACATTGGGATCGTCCGACTGCAGGAACTCTCTAATTTGAAAATGTCAACATGGACCAGAATCCCTAAAGAATGTTTCCAGCACCTTGTTTAAATCAAAAATGTTTAAAAAAAAAAAAAAAAACTAAGCTAATAAATCTTTAATCAGACTCCTATATTACATTGGGATCGTCCGACTGCAGGAACTCTCTAATTTGAAAATGTCAACATGGACCAGAATCCCTAAAGAATGTTTCCAGCACCTTGTTGAATCCCTGGCATGAAGAATTCAGGGTGGTCTGTGAGCATAATTACACAATTTATAATATCTACCTATGTGTGTGTGAGTGTATATCTTAACATTCCGATCACTTAAGAGACTACACATTGACAAAGTTTAAATAACTATTTGTTCTCACCACTGAACTAGGGATAATTGATTGGAAACAAAGGTTACACATGCGTTGCTAGGGAACAGATGACTGATTATGAATGGTGGAAAACAACTAGAATGCAAAAGCCTGCCTGATGTATGCTATGTGAACTTCACAGCAGAACTGGCAGGATGCACATGGTCTACTCTATTGACAAGCTTGATATTATCAACAAAGGAAAAGTGTTTATATTTTTATGCCCTTTTAAATATTATGCAACAGCTAAAATACATACAACTGTAAAGCTAAAGTACTTGTAAAGGATGTGTCATGAGTGAGTTAATTTAATGAGGCAAACATGGTTTCCAAAAAGATTGCAAGATAAGGAAATAAACACACCATCATATGCTTTGCCTGACACTAATCTTTGCAAGGCTACACTAGTCTTTTTGTCTAAAAACAGGAAGAGGTTTCTGACAGAAGAGTAATTATAATTAACATTACATTTAGTGGAAGCCACAAGTGAACAGAATTGCTAAAAAAAAAACGCACTCCATTATACTATCAATCTCTCCTGAAAGGCGGTGCAAAAAGCTTTAAAAGCAAACATATATTCACTCTATATTTATTTATACTAGAACACTTTAAAACACTTTCTTATAAATGTCGTTCATTATTGTAATAACTAAAACAAAATTGTTAACTATACTGTAGCTCCGAAACTGCAATATAGGACTGGGCCCTTAAAAGAACTGCTAAAATTATGTTTCAAATGGTACATTGCACGAGTAATTAGTATACACAACACAGCGTGGTTACACATGGTGGACCTGATTCTAATCTAATAGCGTTACACGATTTGCGGAAGTCAGGTGATTTGCTGCGCATATGATGTTTTCCAACGGAACTCCTAGTGTATTGAACTTATTTCCATATGATAGGAGTTCTGTGCAGGGGGGTTGTGTTATCTGACATCCACATAATCCCTGCATGGGGGGCTGGGATGGGCATGCGGATCAAGGTAAGTGGGAGGCAGATCCGCACAGATGAAGATCCCTGCACAGATTTTATGGTATGGTTCTGGACACGGAGGTGAAAGGGGAGAGACAGGAGTTCACTCCCCTCTCATGTGCAGACTTAGACATCCTCAAGGTCTGGATCGGGTGCATCATTTTCATGAGCCATATACTGGTACACCCATTTGTCTTCCATATACCTGCACTACTTGTAAATGTGTAAAGCTCAGATTAATATCCCATTTTTGATATTAATACAGAAAGTCACACCAATCCCGATCCAGACTTAGTGTTTGCAAGCAGCAAGCAGAAAATGCTCTATATGTGCTCTGATGCTTTTTAGATCTAGAACCTCAGGATCCAAGATTCTGTGCTAGAAGTTTTTTCCACGTGAGGCAGAAAGCATACAGCATATACGCTAGGTGGAAGGTGGGGACTATGTCATGTTATAGTAAGGGCCCTAAGAAGATTTCAAGCCAACCCTGTTTTGCACGGGGACGGTGCAGTAATCCTAACATAGGGTCCTGCTATTGTAAACATGTACTTCAAGGAGGGGTGGCTGCAGGTACTCAGGAGGGATCTGGCTTTGCATCTGCTGGTGTGTTTGGAGGTCAGACACTGCAGAAGCGAAGGTCTGCGGCATCCAGTGCATTATTGTGGGTTTTTTTTAAACAAAATACAATGTTAATTGATATTCAAGCTCATATCATTGTCCAACAATAGTGTCATAGCTCATAAGGCTCTTTCATTCCAGACAATCAGTTGTCGGTGTGTTTTTCTTTAGTAGTCATGTAGTTCTTTGCTGTAGCAGCTATGCTGTGCTTTTAGCACAACTGTAACCAAAGACCAGGATTGTACTGTGCCTGGGTGTATTCAGCACCTATTCTATGTACATTACAATCTAAGTATATGTTTAAGGCATAGCAGCTGAAGTGTTGTGTGCTTTGTTGAAGATAATCATTTCTCGGTGAAGGTAATGTACTTGTGTTTTGTTTCGTTTCACAAAAAGTCATTGTTTAAAATTGTTTTACATAGCATGTAAAATATGACAGGAAAAAGCTGCACTGGGTGATACCTAAACGCACAGATCAGCAAGAATTGTGCACCTGTGTTTTTATACGTATCTGCTACCCTCTATCTTCTGTTCACAAGCCAAGAACAATATTTTCTTAATTTGTCCATTTCAAGATAGAGATCAAACTTTTACATGATGAAGTATGATAACTAAATAGTCTAAAGTCTACGTTCCCACAAGACTTAAGTTCCCATAACCTGCCCCAGAGGAGTTCACTACATGTCAAGTTTTTTAAATGGGTTATTCAATGGGAATTTAAGCCTACTTAACCATTTCAACAATCTTCATACCAAACAAGCAAGCAGGATTTTGACACCCTGGCATCAACACCATATGGAGAACTAGTTATTCCAATGATGCTTAAAAAACAATTTTATAAAAAAAAAAAAAAACAGCAACAAAAAAAACCCCCCCTCTAATACCATTAGAAATATACCTTACAGTTTGGATATTGGTTTAAATAAAATCTGTGTAAAAGAAAACCAATTTCATGGATGAGATTCTTAAGAGTAAAAAAAAACCCCAAACAATTTGTATTATTATTATATATTATTGTAATGTTACTACAACTAACCTGAACATACAACAGGGCACTAGTGTACCAGTCATGTGTCATTTAGGGATCTATTTACTGCTGTAATTGTGTAAGGACAGAGCTGCAATCAGACATGGGTACATATTAGTTCTAATACATAATTAAACAACTTCTTTTGTATTTTTAAGGCCATTTTGTCCTTGCTCTGTAGTTGAGTTACACTGATTTAGATTACTAAGGTGGAATGTACAGAATACAGAAATAGGGAAGTACTTACTATTGTGCGCAGTCAATGAGTTGGTATTCATTTGACCTCTCATAGCAGGCCTTCACACCTTCATCATCCCAAAGCTTTTGTGCGTGTTCAAAAAATTCCTAAAAACAGTAGAAAAAAATCCTAATAAGTCACAAGGTATTGCAATTTATAATATTATCATTTATCTATATCTTGAAAATGCAACAATTCTGGAGTATAAATACAATCAGAAAAAACGTTAGACGTAAATGCAGGTTTTGTGCAGAAAATTTTGTTTGGTTATAGGACAACTTTATTTTAAAAAATGAGGAGCCTACTGAATGAAATTCTACTGAAACTGAGTAGCCAACATAACACACATTTCATACATAATAGTTCTATATTGTTAATCACTGTAATACCTAAAAATCTAACAATAGGGCATTGTGTAACTATACACACAAAACAATGTCTGATACACATACACTGATTTACGTCATGCCCCACAGATTGAAAATATGTGCGCAGGGAGAATACTTTGCTTTATCTTAATCCAAGAGAAACTGACCAGCTTTACTTTTACACTGTTATTTAGACTTGGGCAGAGAAACGCCACCTCTCAACTCTAATATTGCTTGAAACAGATGAAATATGACTTCCTTAAAATCAACATGGTTTTGCCCAGGAGTAACGTTCCTCTGTTATTTTCCAACTCTGAATCAGTTCCAAAGTGCTGGATATAACAGAATACAGAGAGAGTGGTAGAGTTTATGCCTGCTCGGGCCTTGATGAATGATTAGACCATGCATCAGCTTTTCTAGGGTTACAACATCCGTCAAGTACATCCATCAGTAGGTATGCACTATGCATGTCAAGTGATTGCAGTGTAACCTGTAATCTCAGGTCATGTACAGGTTTACAAGATAAACATTATGGATTATATTTATACTTAATAACATTAGCCAACTTATTCGTGCTGTGTGCGTAAGTTGGCATTTTTTGCAAACTGCGCATGCACATTGGATCTCAGTGCATATGGAGTTGATTCCAGCACGTGCACAAATCCATATGATAGGGTGCGACAAAACTCCGTACATGTGACAATATGCAATGTGGGTGGGGGAGGCATTGAAGTTGTACAGTATGGGCTGGGATAGGCACTTCCGCACGTCCGAGCACTAAAAAACCGTTTCCCTAAAGCACACACAGTAATATACAGGTTCATTGCCAGTCTAAAAGCAAGAGACAATTTCAATAGAAGTGTTAAACAGTGGAAAAGAATATAATTATATATAAATATATATATATATATATATATATATATATATATACACACACACACACACACACACACACACACATTATATGGAATGCATTTTCATTATTTATTTGGCTCATTGTAGCTTGCTTTTTAATGTACTTTTTTGTTACTATGAAATAACTGATTTCACCAAAGAGGGGCATTGAGGAGAAATACCGTGGAATCAGCAGGGCTATTTTTGGTTCCTGGTCATGCTCACAGAGATTAGCAGGTTTTGTTTGAGCAAGTCTAATAGTTTGCACATTTTTTTTATTTATAGCTAAAATGTACAAACTTAAAACTGCCTTTAAAGTGATGCTAGATACACAATGACCTCAAAGGCAGATTTCTATTTAACAAAAATCAATATACCCAGTAAGGTAAACAAAACCATTTAAAAACAAATAAACCTGCGGTCTTTTTTTTTTTTTTTTTTTAGTTTTTTTTTTTTTTTTTTTTTTTTTTTTTTTTTTTTATCTGATAAAAGAAATCACCAAAGAAAAAAAAAATGAACGTGTTTAACTTCAGTGTTAGTGATGCTGTCTGGTCACTGGGTTCCTGGTTTATTGAAAAACACAATTGTGGGCTTGATGTACAAACAAAATAATTTATTATCTGACAGCATACCCTGGCACATTAAAAAGTTCATATCGGGTCACAAGGAAACGCAGAAGTACTAGAAAATATACCAGGAATATTGTTAATGTTGTTAAATGTTCCTGGGTAACTTTTTGATTTCAAAGGAAAACATTTGGAAAAACAAAAACAAGAGAGAAATGTGCTGAAAGCTATCACATTCTATCTACTATCTGTCTGTTTTAGAAACTGAAAGCAAATGTCTCATTGCCGTTGGTTATAACACCATTTTTCTGAAAGTGTTACTACTGGAAAAGACATGTAGGCACAAACCACAAACTCTTAAAAAGTATTTTCATTGTAAACAATTAATCTGCAGCAGTATATTCCATAGCTATAAAATGTGATCTATTTACTTAACGGTTTGCATTAAAAATGATCTCAAATAATTAGCATTTTATATTATATGTACAAGAACTATATGCAAAGCCGGGACCCTTTCAGAAAGCTGAAGCTGGCATAAGAGACAATGGTCTAGAAGTTATCACCGAATGATCATTAAAATGTGATTTAATGAATTAATTGTATACAAAGTAACACAAGTAAAGCCCGTCCTTTATAAAATAAAGTCACCAATGGCAAGGACCAAATTTTGCACAAAGATCATTGATATATGTCAAGGAATAACTTGTAAATTAATTTTATATCAAGTCAAGATCACAACTATGGGCCTGATTCAATTAGCCTGGCACCTGTGTATTCTGTGGTGCAAAGTTAATTGTGCGAATTTTTTTTAATTGACATCTCATAAGAGACGTGCATAAAAATCAGGTACAGTAGTAGACAGGAAAAAGCGCACCGCAAGCTTTTTCCTGCCTAACGTGGTGCGCGATCCTAACTGAATCAAGCCCTATCAGTGTAAATATAAAACACTGGGCCTTATTGATTCCCATGGTCACTGTAAAACACCTGGATACTGAATTAATTACAAGTGGATACTTTCACATGGCCAATGTGTAAGTAGCCTGCAAGTAATAGTTAATGTGGATGCCTACGGGAGGCATCGGAATAGATGCACAATAGCTGCTGCATTTCGATGCGCAAGAGCCTCCAACAGCAGGGCACATACGCGTGTATGGGCGTCAAGCCGCATTTTAAGTATGTGTTGGGGAGGGGGTGTGTGTAACATTTAAGGTAGGCAATAGAGAATGGAAGGTATGTGTGCGAGGGGAGTATATAAACCCTCGCACACACAGACTTGCAGATTGCACACTTTTAAGTACATTTGATATGTGCGTGTGTGTGTGTGCGTGCGTGTGCGTGCGCGTGTGTGTGTGTATGAGCAGTTTATGTCGCAGTGGTCAGCATGATGAGAAATGAGTACATTTAGAATATATATTTTGGTATATTGTAGGGGCAGTGCCCTAAATACAAATATACAAACACACTGAGTACTTGATCATAGATGAAAATGTACTGTTGGCACGCTAGAACAGCAGTGTTAAGAAGAACATTTTATGTTTTCAGGCATTAAATGCAAGATTCACAGTAATGATTGTGTAACCATAACCATGTTACCAGTCTAACCACCTGTCCTATTCAGTAAAAGGCAATCAAAATGTTCATGATCAAACAATGCTGTGAACTAAATCAATACCCATGAGAATGAACATATTGATTTACTAGAAATCAGTGACATCACTGAGGCCAGCAGTCATTTGTGCCACATTCTTATGAACATTGGATTAGATGACAAAATGGCTGATCCCAGTATGTGCACAGAACTGAGGAAAATTATAAATAAGAATAATAATATTTGGAAAATCCCCCTCCCCATTTCTTTCTAAAAACATATAAAGGTAATTTATTATCTCAGGTATATGGTTTTAAATGTCATACTTCTGTGTACGTTACAGTATATAGATTTCCATACTTCTGTGTATGTTTGATGTATACATACAGTATATAGATTTCCATACTTCTGTGATTTTCTGTGTGCTTAAATAAAGTTAATGTAGGCCCTGGCTATTGGATGTTCATCCACGTGGGAAGCATGGTGGCACAGGTGTCTTTCATTGCTGAGGTCATGAGTTTGATTCCGAGACTTATCTGTGTGGATATTGTATGTTTCCCCGGGTCTGTGTAGGTTTCCTCCCACACACCAAAAACATTCTGATAGGTAAATTAACCCTAGTGTGTGTGCTGGGCAACTTAGACTGAAGCTCACATGGGGTAGGGACTGATGTGAATGTATAGTGTAAGTCCCTTCTAATCTTGTGCCCTATGTATATTACGAATTAGTGGTGAATAGACTACCAACACCACAGGGATTCTCTATGATAACGGATGGCAGACACAATATGGTACAAGGGGCCGGATCCTGAACTACGTACGACAAGGGACTTACGCAAGTCTCAGAACATCTGCGCATGCACACGCCTGATGTTCCAAAAGCATAACTACTGACATAGCGTAACTAAGTTACGTACGTCAGTAAGAACGCAGAAGGGACTGACCCTTCATTTGTAAATGTAAATGAGGGGTCGGGGAAGCCCAGTTACGACTAGGTCAGCGTACTTATGGACGTATGGACGTATCCAGATTTACTACCGACGGTGGAGAGTGCAGGGGGCGTGCACTACGGCTGCATAACTACAGACCCCCGCACGCACGTAAAGTGTCCAGGTGTCTGGATCCGGCCCAAGGTCACAAACAACTCAAGACTACCACAAAAACCAGTACAATAAACGTATGTATGATTTCAATAGATAGACACAATGGGCCTGATCCAGAGCTACGGCCGCCGTCGCTAGTACGGCGGCCGTAAGCGTAATG
>WWET01000537.1:112405-125439 GCA_011038615.1 Limnodynastes dumerilii | reverse complement strand
CCCACAAAAACACCCCATTCACACTGAGCCAAAAACCCAGAATATTGCCAGGGGGAGCCCTGATGACCCATGTCGAGGCTCAGTGTGATAGGGTCTGACATCCTCTACCTGGCTCTAATGAACCGGGAGTCAGACCCGGTACCATTGGAGTGTTATTCCCAGGTTTGACCCAGGTAGCCCCCAGTGTGAAAGGTTTTTATTTATTTCCAAAGAACGCAAAATCCATTGAATAGGCACTATGGGGTAGATCCTGAACAACGTTTGCTTTACGTTTGTACGCGTAGCGAAGGATCTGCCCCTATGACTGTATAAAAATACAAAAGTATTGATAATCAAAACATAGTCAAAGTACCATAATCAGACTACATACTGTTTTAAGTATAATAGGGAGACAAAATGAGGGGACAGAAAACAATAAAACACAGGGAAAACCAAAAGGGAAAAATGCCATAAAAAACCTCTTGTCTCCGCCATAAACTGAACCTAACTAACCTTTTAGTTCTGCAAAAACCAGGTGGTATGCTCAAATAATTTAAAGATATACCTGAATGGGTGTTTCCAACTGCTCAATAGACATGCCCCAAAGAAAATGATTGGGGAGATTTGGAAAATGAGTCATCAAATCGATGACTTACTCTAAATGCCAGGGCAGACCCCGGGAAATTGCCCAGTGAGAATGGTAAAATCAACAAAAAAAAAAAGGGAAGAGAAGGGACACATGTCAATAACCCGTGTTCACAAACCCTGGTTTTTGTCTTGGTGGCGATGTGAAAGTGGTATCAGTAGGTATTGTTATGTAGACACAAAGAAAAAGATCTAAATTGTTATGCAGAATACATTTGGTGACAAAATGTTACTTGGCTTTAGTCTAAACTAGCAGTCTTGCCACACAAACATCATGTCTGCTTTTTTTTGTAGCCCAGAGATTTCAGGAAATGTGACTTAACCACATAGTGCAGAATGACAATGAAGCAAATCTTTGAGGTTGACACCTCTGCAGATTGATTAGTATTTCGCTTGTCTCTAGAGCTCAGTGCACATGTATGTATCAACCAAGGGGGCAATTAGTTGGTTACTATGGCTATAGTAGTATAGTAGTATTGCTACATAAGCAATAGTTAATATAGTGTTCTACTGATCAAAATTACAGGCACTGTGACTTGTCTAAATTAATAATAAGACACCAGACCAAAATGCTAGTGTACTAAATGGTTCCTAGTCTTGGTGTTATAAGTGCAGGCTTCTGGACAATGGTTATCAAAGGAATGGTATCAGTTGACATTACCCAATCTTCACTAACTTCATGACCTTCCCAAAAATCAAGATTGACAATATCCATGACGTGGCACAAAGCCACTGTATCAGTGCTTTTTCTAGAGGACACTCTAGGTGCACTGCAATTGCTCCAAATTGCCTAAATCAGGGGTGAGGAACCTCTGGTCTGAGGACTGTATAAGGGTCATTTGGTCTGAACCTCTGCAGGCGGGTATCCAGCAAGGTATTTGGCTTGGCTTCCGGATGTTTTCTCCATGGCTCCGATGCACCAGGCTGCAAAATCAATTTCCCCGCTTCAAGCGCTCCGGAGGTGAGGGCTGCATAATGCGGCAATGTCCTGCAAGCTCCGGATCCGGATCTGCTCCTGAGTCTCTGGTGGTAGCTGGGACCCTGAAGCTCTCCATATTCCTGGATCCTGATCAGGAAACTCTCAATGGGGAGCAGCCAGCATGTGGTAGCAACTGGATCTCCGGGCCGCCGCCGCCATTTTCTTCCAAAGCTCACATTAGGGGTGACTTAATTACATTTTTGACCAAATATAGTAATTTAATTTTTAAGTTGATTATTTTGTATAGCCCGCAAACATTGTTATAAATATCCAAATGGCCTGTGGCAGAAAAAAGGATCCCCACCCCTGGCCTAAATGATGATCAGCAGAGAAGGAAAATAAATGCAGCTTCATTCAATCCACTCAATGGTTTCCAAACACGTTCCTAGGTAACACAGAGCGGAGCCTGTTATCCAGATCACACTGGATTCTGAGACAGGTTAGAATGTGAACTATTTATGCTTTACAGGTGGTAAACACACAACCACTGCACCATAAGCACAAGTATATCTTTGTGTAACTAATCTCTAAACTAGACACACACTATCTATGCAAGTGAAGCAGCACCAATGTTTCCCTGCGTTCCTCTTATAATCCTGCACCAGCTCAGGGCTACTGTCATTTTAAGGCAGAGAACATTATTATTTAATACAATATTTTTAGTTATGACACAGCCAAATAAAACATAGCAACTATTCAACTGTTTCATATACCATAATAATAAAACAATTTTTTATGACTGCAGTGCGTTACTGCACATTTTTGCTTAAAAAAAAGAGAAAAATTATGTTTTTTTTAAGTTTAAGAAAATCATATATATATATAAATATATATCTATATCTATATCTGTCTGTGGGAATGTAGGTGTGTGGAAATGTGGGTGTGTGGTATGTATATGTGTGTGTGTATATGTGTGTGTGTGTTAGAGGCGGAGCTAGCAAGTTGTGGGCCCAGGTGCAAAAAATATGCTTTGGCCCTGATGATATCCCAGGTAACCCAGTGGGGAGCTTTGACGGTGTGGTGATGACAGCTGTGGGCCCTTGTATTAGCATGGGCCCCGGTGCCATCGCACCTGTTGTACCAATGGTAGTTCCACCCCTGGTGTGTGTGTAACTACCACTGCTAAATCCATCCAGTGGAAGGCCCAGAACAGGCTCCCCTGGTCAATGTGTTACATAGCGTAAACCAACATATGTCTTACCAGGACCCCAACCCCCCTAAAACCTGGCCAGGATCCAACTAGTCTACTGCACATTGATTTTATCCTAATTGGCGCAGGGATGTCCAAATGCATAGCCAGAGAGACAGACAAACAAACAGACCAACAAATTTTATATATAAGATTATTTACAAATTTAGACAACTTATGTGCTTCCAGTGTAATAAAAATCCCCAGCATCACAAAAAACAGCCATTTCTAATTTAGTGTCGTAGATGATTGTTAGAAGCACATCTTGACCTGTGTAGGAAGCTCACAGCGTAGCAAAATGCTCAAATGACAACTCAAACTAGCACTTGGAGCTAATGCTGGACACAGGGAGAGAGAATAGATTTAGAAACCAATACAAAGCATGCATTAACCTACATTATTTACAAAACAATAAAAGCTACATGACCCCACAGAAGACAGCTCCTTATCCAATTATTGCGTTTTGACCCATGTCAGCAGTCCAGCAGTCATTGGCTTTGTCAATGGTTTGTAGACAGGAGGGAGGCCTCTAGGACAATTTTTGGCACAAATCACACATTACAGACATTCGCACCTCATACAGGTGCAAACGGTAAGCTGCAATATCCTGTAATGGACAATAATGTGCACACTTTGTAGCTTTCGTGGCCAATTAAGTAAAGTCCATTGCTTTAAATATCTTACAATGTTTTTGTACAAGTACAGCATAAAACGCTGTGGCGTAGTCACCAAATGGTGTTACGTAGTTATTCAACCTCAATTCAATAAAATGAACTAAATTTAACACTTCAGACAGATTGTGTTTTATTTGCTTTCCACAGATTACGTAGCAGCTGTAAGTTTCCTTTACCTCATCACTCCACCTGAGTTTGTGTCTCAACAAACACTCAATGTAACATGGAACAAAGGGATCAAACAAGTAAACAAACCTGATGTGATTATGTGCTTACGCCGCCTGCTATAAACCATGATGCTCCACAAGTGGAGTTTACAATAGACGCAACTCTCATGCAGGCCCTGCCTAACCTCTGTCTCCTGCCTGTACCTTGTCTGTAAGCTTCATATGTCCTAGCTCTGATTGTAGAGAAGATTTGTTTTATTTCTTAAACCAACTTTTCAGTGATGGCAACATATAAACAAACAAAATGTGATAAACCATGAAGAGGATGATGCCAATCAGATGGATTGATTACAAAAAGATGACAGCCTAGTATTTAATAACTTTGGTCCTGATTCACAGTTAAGAGTGAGTTAGGTGCGGACAGATCCACACCTAATTCGTCCTGCCCCCAAACACGCCTCCTCTTTTTAGGTACCTTATGGAAGATGAAGAATGGCTCTCCTGGCTTATCTACATCCCCCCCCCACACATCCTCCCCGAGGCTGCCTTAGCCTAAGCTACTACATGCGGTCTTTAAAGACCTAAACGGTACGTAGATTGCGTAAATGAGCCGCTACGCTTATTTCCTTTTCCCCCACACGTAAGAAGCCGAAGCTTCTTAAGTATGAATCAGGCCCTTTTTCTGACATAAACCAGTTATTTTAAATAATGGTTAAAAAATAGATCCTAAAATGCTAATAATTGTGTTCCAGCCATGTTTGGCAGCAGTATGAATTTCAGGTAATATAATGGTACATTTTTGCTTAAACTCTGTATTTGTAGAAGCATATTTTGCAGAAGTAACACATAAAAGGTGTGACAATCGAGGCTTAAAGCCAGATACTGATAAAACAGAAGTTTGAAATAATGAATATTTCACCAGTCATGCAATTTGTTAGTAAATAGAGGTTCCTCCACTGACTGTAAGATAAGCTTATAAAAAGGGAGTAGTACACTTGATATAAATGGCAAATACACAATATACATTGAGACACCACTGTCAGAATTATACTTCCACAATTAAGTTAACTTTAAAATGTCCTACAAAAGTATGGTGTCCCCTGCTAAGTCAATGTAGTTTAGGTTAATTAATACAAACTCTTTACAGGAACTGGTGTCAGACTCTTCACAGGAAAAAGCAGAAGCGTGCTCTATTCCTAGAATATAAAATGACCACTGCATACCCTACAAAACATTTAAGAATAAGTATATACTACAAATATATTAGAAGAAACAACAATTGAGGTTTAGCCTACCTTCATTTCAGACAAATATATAAAAAAAAACAATACCGATTTGCCCATGAACTGTCTCATAAGTATAACTTTGTAATGAGCATGTAGCCATTTCTTAGAATTCCAGTTAATGGACTGTTTAATTTTTCAGATTTTATGCATGTCTGTATAAAATTGTATTGGGGTACTATGCCTATCCAGAGAGAAATAAGATCCAATACACTAGAGGTTGCATTACAGCTCGGTGTGAAATATACCAGAAAACATTACAATTTTTACAGTAACACTATGGGGAGATAGGATTATTCAAAAAAACAAATGTGTTGCCCATAGCAACCAATTGTATTCTAGTCCCATATGCTTTCCCATCAGTTTGGACTACATCCCATTCTTCAACACATAACACTAAAGCCAGGTACGCACATATGCAATTATACATGAGATGTGATAGCTCTTACTATGTCAGTGACAATTGCAAATCCTTATAAGCATGCTGACCTGTGTACTAACCATACCGATTAATCTGCAGATGTGACATCAACAACTCTCCTAAACATCCAATTAAAAAATAGTGACAGATGGTTGTTTATGCATACACACTTCCCAAATCATCAGCTGTGACCTGTGTTATCATCACATGATAAAATCATGATCATGGGAGCGTGCACACTCTTAAAATATGGCTCCAAGTGATCTGGAATTGTATGACAGGTGTGTAGCATGACTGTAAATCACTGGTCTAAACAATTCACTGAACAATAGCTACTGCGCATGCGTAGTAGCTATTGTACGTAATCTGCGTATCGTTTCGATACATAGATTGCGTATATGCGGTCTAAAAGATCCGGCCCGATGTGATCAATATACAAAGCAGTATAGCATTTTTATACAAAGAATCTGTTAAAACAAAGCTTTAAGGTATTAGCGTTGCTGTGATATGTGCAGTTGCTCGGGGTACTAAGGAATGTGGATTATATAACTGGGTGTGGATATGTAACTGCCATAGTATAAAAATCGTTAGTGAGAGTGCGGACATCATAACTAAATACAATGTTTATGTTATCAGTTTCCCTGTGTGACATCTCAGTCAAGAAGCTTCTGATGTAACATTTGGTGTCTAACTTTCACAGTATGATTGTACTCTCTTTTACACTTACAAGTACACGTTATATGAAGTACATATTGACCGAATACTAATGGAAACCACTTGTTAGGAAGTGAGATTTGATGTGTTCCTTAATATATATATGCACATGAATAGATATAGGCTACATAAAAAGTAGTACAGTGAATGAAGATTTAAAAAAGAATACTCTCAATCATAAGCATTTGTTCTTTAAACGATATATATACCTACCCATGTTGTATGTCAACTGTGCTATACACAGCATGACTCCCTTAATAATAATAATACATATTTATCATATAGGTTATTTAGAATTTCCTCATGCCTAAGCCTTTTCCATCTCTGCAGCATAAAGTAGTAAGTTTACACCTAAGGAAGGAGTAGTTTATGGTACACTGTAATAGAGCTGTAATGTCTATATGCAGGCAGCCGCTCTACATATGGGGATATGATTAACCTGGTACTCCTGTGCAAAGTTGTCACTTATAAGTCTGGTGGACTGCGTTTCAATCAAGTAACACAGATGTGCAGAACGTATTAGAATTCTGGATCCAGACCCATATATCTAGGGACACGCATCTTGTCAGGGCATGTAAATAAAAAGTTTGATGAACCAAATTAAGATGGCTTATATAGACTGACACTTCAAAATTTAACTTACACATTATAAAATTGGCTGCACCCCATCAAGACTATGACTTGTGGTGAGGCGCTGAGTTGTCACATCTTCACCAAGCCCCAACCCAAAAAATGGAAAACATTGCTAGGTATCGGATGATGACCATATACTCTTCCTCAGGGTATCTGGTCGACAAGTCCTAAAATTGCTAATCACCATCAATAAAAGCCTGTCAGCGATTATTGGTCCTCGAATTGCTCTTTTGGGGATGTTTCTTTCTGGATTTACCCCCCCCCCCCCTCAAATATATCAATCTGGCCGCCACAGCCACTTCATAGCGTTTTTGTTTTTTTTCAAGTAATCATTGTTTTCTTCTCCGCAGGTGGCTACAAACAGAATCTGGTTTATGTTTTGTATCAGCAATAAATATCTACTCACTCTGGACCGGCTACTGACTCGTCATTTACACTAGTTTTCAGGTCAGAAAACCACACAAATGGCGAGTGCGAATGCAACCAAAACAGTTTCCAGCACAGATCTGTATCCTTTGAGCCAAGGCATCCATGATGGAAGCCTTCAACAATGGTGGGATGGGACGGGCTGGCATGCACTCAGCATGTAGACATGGTGGGAAGGGGGCGTTATGGTAATTGTGCAGTTAGTGCTTGGCTAAGCACTTATGTACAATCCTCATTTACACACCAATGCCATTTTCCGTGGGTCCAGAACATACATTTTAAGGTAGGGTTCTGGCGTCAGAGGACTTGTGTGCGCGAAGGGAACGGTAATGCTTTATGGCCAAGAATACAAATTTAATGCATGGTTATCTTTCCAACTGGGAAAATTTTTCCTAGAACTATTTGCAACATTTTCTATATTAAATGTATGGTATTTGAGTAAAACTTTATAATTTGAGTTTAATATTTATGATCTCATTAGGAATTTTATTCTCTTTAAGGTTATCCAGCTCCATCCCACAGATCTGTTCTCAGTCTTATCTATCACCCTCCCTCACACCATTATTTATCTTCATGATTATTTTCTCTTTTTTCATCCAACTTTAAATTTTTCTGATAGTATTTTATAAAGTGATAAGAAAAATATTTCAGGAAACCATGATTGCAAAATAACAAGTTATTTGAATGAATTCACTACATGAATATAAGTTCTGAACCTTCTCTTGTTTTATTATCTTGAATAAAAGTGAAAACCGCTTACTGATAAAACAAATGTGACACCCTATTAAAGGACAGCACAGGCAAAAATAAGAGAAAAAAATGAGTCAACAGTAAATTTTATAACTATTCCACTTGCAAAGATAAACCACAAACTTGGGTGGTTTCTAACAATAACTGGGTACAGGAATGTGCATCATAAAGTAAATTAATCCAAGCATTAGGCTGCCATGGACACACAACTAGATGAAAAGAAAGAATCTTCAGTAGGTTAATATTTAAGCAATAAGCATCCAGAACATAATATCCATTAGGAGGGAACTGGTGAAGCAGTTCTTCACAGGCAATTGCTGCAATGATCAACAATTACAAAGAAACCACAATGTGCAACTATGTCCCTTATATTTCATTTATTGGTCAGATATAACATGGTGTTATAGGATCTCTAAAGGGCTGCCATCTTGAACCATTCATAGATCCTCGCCAACCAATCACAAAGGTCAGACATGTTTTAGATTTCCATATTTGGTGATGTCTGCATAGATTGTATACCATATATGAGAAAGTCCTCAATAATCAAAGTTTATGTTCCAACAGGACAAGGGTTAATTACGGACTACATTGTTAATATTTTTTTATATTGTATAACAAAAAAAAGCACCTCAAGGCAAATAATTTAACTAGTAGAACTCAAGATAGTTGATATTTAACTCTCACAGACTCAATGTATTATCAGCACCAACCACTCCATAAATGTGTTTAGGTCATTTTAGGAACTGAGTATCATTATTTGTGAAGTTCTAAATAGGTTTTTCATAGACTTTGCTTTTGTTTTATTTGAGCTGTGCTTTTACAGTCCCCTTTAGTTCCACAAAATAGAATACAAATCTATTTTTACTTCCAATGTGGACAAGCAGAAATGCTAGTAAAACACAAGGGAAACCATTTATCCAGCATGGTTTTCTTAGGTTTAAAACCATTTTGAAAGCAAGCTTATTTTATCATAAGCCAACAGAACAACATAAAAAGTATTCCAGTCCAGTGTTTGCCATATGTACCCAATGTTACTGCGTGTGGAGCCTTTACTTATCACTTCAAATCGGATTGGTGCTTATATAGTATATATTGTATGCGCTATAGATAATTTGCAAGAACACCAATTCCATAATACCACTGTATCTAACAGTACTATTAATTCAGTCCTACATACAGTCATCAAAATATACAGTCCTTTAATTACCAGGAAAAAAAGACAAAATGATCTATCAAAGTCTGAATCCTGTGAATAGAATTTAATATCTCCATATTCATATAGTTTTCATAGTTTTTGAGGTTTGAACCAACACCATTTGTTTTACACAATTGAAACCTTTCACAAAATTATTTAGTGATAAAAAATAAATAAAAATAAGAAGCCTTTGAGCCATAAATATGAAAACGATCCTAACTAAATTACCACTTCCCAACACACTCCATTACCGGTACAATGTCATACTTTTTGTTTAGTGCTTAAACTCAGAACACACCATGAATTACACAATAGTGCAAAATGACCTCTTAGCGAGAGAGGCTGGAAGGCTGCGCTACATAGGTCTCTTTTGTCAATATCTATTCAGCATGGATAAACAAAAGTTAAACAAAGGCAAACATGCTTAACTATTACATGCAGGCCTTGTACAAACTTGGAATTGCATAACGCATGTCACTGAACTCTCTCCTTCACACATAAACCAGCAACAAAAACACAAGTTTGACTTGCCAGTTCATTTCAGGCAAGGAAGGCAAATGGTTTTCCGGTTTTATTACGGCTATTTAATCTAGTTTGTGGTTCTGATGTCATGATGAGATGATCTGACGCTATATAAATGAATACAGCCTTACCAAAAAAAGTTCATACACCATCAGAACTTTAGCAATTTGACACATAAATGCATACTATTTCTTATCCATACTGTAGTCTACTGGTTGACAGAAATAAGGCAGCATGTTGCACTGTAAGCAAGCAAGGGACATATGTGAGGCAGAAAAAGCTAATAATGAGTGTTATAACAGCAACACTTGCCCCTCTGTACAAATCGTTCCCTAAACAGTAGGCAGCAAAATATAGTAAAGATAAAAAATAAACTGAAAAAAAGTTCTACTCATTTCTCCTTTAGTCAAGCCACTTAGCAAAAATAAATGATTGCACATTATTTAATTACAAATATATCACCTTTAAGATACTTAAATTACCAATATAGGACCTGAGCCTCAGTTAAGAAGATTACCTGACTTCGGCAATGTGCTTATCGAAGTCAGGTGATTTTCTCACAGCGCATCAGATGTTGCGCATCGCAACCGTACGATAGGTTTCCTGTGTGGGGGAGCACTTCACAAATTCCTCGTGCATAATTCCTGGGGATAGGCATGCAGATTACAGTAAATGGGTGGCGGTTGCAGATTAAGGAGGGGTTCTAGACACATAATTATCCAGACATGTGAGAGGGAAGTGACAGGGGAGTTCACTTGCCTCTCACATGTGGACTTACTGACCGCCATGCATATTGAAAATGCTGCGAGGCCAGAATAAGGTCAATAAGCTAAATATTGAATTATTTTATTAATCTTTTTCTTGGCATAACCAGTATTGCTGCTGTTGTTTTGATGTATCTTAAGCCATTCTAATATTCTGTTTATTATTAAGATCACCTGCACAGGCTGAACATTACAGAGATAAGAACATTATAAAAAGAACATTAACGTTACATATTAGGGAGGACTGTTCTTGTCAAGACTGAAGTGAATCTTTGTCTAAAAATTCTGAATGTAGACAAGCCTTTATTTGGAAACAAAAAAAAATAATTAAGTTATAGATTTGATAAGTAAGTACTGTACACACCATGTAACACAAGTCCCTGCACTGCTACATCCAGCTTTCATCAATGCCCAGGGAAGCTAGAATGGAGCGGAGGTTACCGGGGCAACCGTGCCCTGGACACAACTACTATTGCTATGGTGCTAGTTTGTGTGTACACTGTGGGCAATAATGGTTCAAAGGTAGACATTTCTTAGGCTCACAAATAATTGGGAAATCTCGGAGGTGTTAAAAAGTTAATAGTGTACATTGTAAAAGACTAATGAGGCATGTAGCCACCTCAACCATTCCACCAAAAGAATCACTGATGCAATATGACTGCAGCTCTGTATGTATGTATGTATGTATGTATGTATGTATGTATCTATCTGGCTTTTAAGGTTTTGGCCTGTAGATCAGGCTAAAGATATGACTATGTTAAACACATACTCATATTCCTGCAAAAGCATAATGTTATAAGCGTGTGGCTTGCCACAAAGAACGGCCCTTTTTTGAAAGGGACGTTTTCAACAGCACATTTCCGAGGACGGGCCTGAAGCAAAACTTCCTGCCCTGACACAGACAGGTAAGCGCTAATCTGTATTTCCCCAACCCCTTATACCAATTCTTACCCTAACCCTCCCCTTCCATTACCCTAAACTTTATTTCCCTGCAGACTAACCTTCCCTTTCTGAGATCCATCCCCTCCCAACAGCCTAACCCTAAGTCTCCCCTTCTCCCATCCATCCGCTCCCTGCAGCCTAACCCTAAGTATCCCCTTCTCTCTTCCATCCCCTCCCTGCAGTCTAAGCCTAAGACTACCCTGCTAAACTACATCCCCTCCATGCAGTCTAACCCTAAGTATCCCCTTCTCTCTTCCATCCCCTCCCTGCAGTCTAACCGTAAGACTACCCTGCTAAACTACATCCCCTCCCTTGCACTAACTTTTACAGTCGTCGGAGCGTCGGGTCCTGCAGTGTAAATTACTGAATGGGGACATTTTCAAAAAAGGCAGTTTCACGGAACCCATGTTATAAGCACATTGTAGTAAGCAAAAACTGCACATAAAGGATACAAAGTAACAATACAAATGTAATTCCATGAGACTCACTTTACAATATGTATGCATGATGGGAGAGAAGGAAAGAAGAAAGAGCATCCCTTGGCCCATTTGAGCCTTTATTTTGAATGACTTTCTAGTAGAAGAATTTATGATGCTTTTCTTTAATTGCTGAAGTTTTATTTTTATTAATGCTCTACATGTATACTCAAAAATTAGCTCTATAACGTCAAAATAAAGATAAACTTTTTTTATTGTGTGAGTTTCAACTTCAACTCGTTCATATCAAGTCATTCAGTAAAACTGAGAAATGACAAAGGGAAGATGTGAAATGTGCAATCACAACACACATGTGCACACACGCTAAAAGGGTAAGAAAATATCTGAGGAATACTAACCCATGAAGTAATATATTCTATTATTTCCACAAACACTGGACCTGATTCAGACCTGCATGCGACTTATGACGTACACACGGAGATCTGTTATTAGGCACGGAGGAGGGGTGTGCACGCCTCTGCCATTCTCCTTCTTCTAACGGAGTTCTGGACACTTAAGCGTACAGAAACCTACCTTAACTTTACCGCACGGATGTGTCAGCACAGAACTGTCTCTCCCCACCCCTGGCACTTAATTAGCATGACTAGCCCAGCCTGTACAGAGGGGTTTAGCCATGCGTAACTTCACGGAAGTTCTTCTGACACAAAATCTGGCGCGCACATGCGCCAATGTTACCTGTCAAGGGGGCATCAGGTGTGTAAGTCCCCCATCTGCATGTATTTATGAATCAGGTCCACTGTGTCCAAGAAGCAGGTCAACCCTGCATCAAACTGCTCTAAGAATCTTGTATGAAAAATCCGAAATACAATATCAAGACAAAGGGCTGAATCCACACTTAAGATGGAGCTTGGAATTAAGAGAGGAAGGTTACTCCTGGGCTAAACCATGTTGATTGCAAGGGTAGGCAAGTTCATTGTATTCTTTGCATTCAGAAATATATCTTTGAATTGCTTATTGTAGACAGATAGTGACCAGCTTTACATTTACACTGTTATTTAGACTTGGGATAGGAAACATCACCTCTCAACTCTAATAGTGTTCGTAACAGATGAAATATGACTCTCCTGCAATCAACATGGTTTAGCCCAGGAGTAACTTTCCTCTCTTAGGGCCTGATCCAGAGGTACGATGTAGCGCTGAGCGTACTAACACTCAGCATTACATCGCTGCCTCCCCCTGGCACACCCCCTGTGCGGGCGTATGGCCCCTTCCTTACACCGGCTGAAGGCTACCCTAACTTCAGCCGGCGTAAGG
>WWET01000537.1:93343-112356 GCA_011038615.1 Limnodynastes dumerilii | reverse complement strand
GCCTGATCCAGATCTACGATGTAGCGCTGAGCGTGCCAACGCTCAGCGTTACATCGCTGACTCCCCCCTGGCACTCCCCCTGTGCGGGCGTATGGCCCCTTCCTTATGCCGGCTGAAGGCTACCCTAGCTTCGCCCGGCGTAAGGGAGTGTAAATATGCTGGGACGGCGGCCTCCCAGCCTCATTCCCCTCCCTCCCCCCGCCTCCCTGCACTAACCTCAGCGTAGGAACGGTGGGGGACGCCCCCTCCAGCGTTACTACGTTGAAGCTACGGACGCCCGATCTGCGAATGGGCGTTTCCGTAGCTACGCCAGGCAACATCTGCCCGACGCATACGCAGATCGGCTGCAAAGCCGATCTTACGCTTACGCCCGCCGTCCGAGCGACGGCGGGCGTTACTCTGGATCAGGCCCTTAGTACCTGATTAACACTTAAGAAGCTGCGGCTTCTTAAGTGCCCATCTGAACGAAATGACCTAATGCACATGCATAGTAGGTAATTTACGCTATCTACGTAGCCGATAGGCAAGTAGATAGCATAGGCGTGTTCCGTTAAAAGAGGCGGCATAATGCCACCTCGGGGCGTTATTAGTCAGAAGTGGGAGGGGGGAGTCATTTAGATTAGCTGGGGAGGGCGGGTGGCAGGTGGAGAGGTGCAAAGACCATACGGACATTGCACGGACACATAAAGTAGCCCTTTGGCTACCTGTACGTGCCATAAGGTAACTAAAAACAGGAGGCGGGCCGGGGGATGGAAGAGTGAGTTAGGTGTGCATCTGCGCACATCTAACTCACTCTTAAGTGTGAATCAGGTCCTTAATTTCAAGTTCCTTATTAAGTCTGAATCCAGCCCAAAGTGCCTTAGATGAATGTGCACATTAATTAACAGACAGACTAATACGTCTACTGAAATGTAATTATTAGTAATTTAGCACATCATAGAGTTAACACATTCTGCAGATTTTAAAACAAACTTGTAAACACAGCTCTACTACAAAACCAGTACCAGCAGAACCTGCTTACTATCTGCAGCAGAACCTGCTTACTATCTGCAGCAGAACCTGCTTACTATCTGCAGCAGAGCGTAAAGTGAGGCAATATACAGGGGTATGCCATAACATCACTTCTCCCTCTGATTCAATGGAAAAACCATAAATCTCCATTCTCTTCCATTAGATTTATGTTTCCATACCACCACTTCTAAATTTCCACTTTAACCACTGATCTGTAGTATAAGTATTAAATAAATTGAGAGAAATAAATATAACCAAACATGATTATTATAATCTAAAATGTAGAATTGCATAGCTGTATCTGTACTTTAGCGGAGTATACTGCATTTACTACATTTGCAACTCTCAACACAACCCTAAATGTCTCTTCTCATACAAATGTTACAAGCACTAGATATTAAGGACATCGGGCCGCGTGCAGAGCTCCGGCAGCATTGCAATTGCGGCCGGAATTTTCAGAAAAGTACTACTGCGCATCTTAAAGACCGCGTATACGCAATCTACGTTGCAAGAAGTAACGTAGACTACGTTACAAAATTACTGCGCATGCGCAGTAGCACATTTCTCAAAACTCTGCATACGGACAATCGTTCTTACCTGGTTCACTTAATAGGTCTTTAAGTGTTCTCTTTTCTGGATCCACCTTCCCTGCTCTTCCTCTATTTATTGGAGTACCACAAGGCTCAGTGTTGGGTCCATTGCTTATCTCCATCAATACCAAATCACTCGGATAGCTTATAAAGTCATTTGAATTATAATATCATCTCCATGATACAGAACTCTACCTATCCACTCCCGATCTCTCACCAATTATGTTGGCCCGCATATCTAATTGTCTCTCTGTCATTACATTTTGGATGTCCTCCCAGCATCTCAAACTTAAGCTTTCAAAAACAGAACTAATACTATATCCACCTGCCAATAAAGCTACCCACCTGGTATTTCTAACTCTATTGACAACACTGAAATAATTCCTATTCATATAGTTCTCTGCCTAGGTATTACCCTTGACCTTACACTGTTCTCGGTTCCCCATATACAATCTGTTTCTAAATCCAGCTACATACATCTAAAAAACACACATTTTCACAATACACAAATATCTCACACAAGACACTGCAAAAACTCACATTCGTGCAATAATCATCTCCCACATTGATTAGTGCAATGCTCTCCCTTTTGGACACCCACATTATAAGATTACCCATCTACAGTCAATGTTATTGAAGCAGCTAGAATGTTTTTTCTCTCTTTTATAGCTGTGCACTGTATGAGTCTCTGCATTGGCTGCCTGTATTTTACACGATCAAATGCAAAATCTTTTTGCTAAGCTACAAAGCTATCACTGTACTGCACCTACATACATATCCTCCCTCACGTCAAGATGTATCTCAGGTCGCTCGCTCAGATCTTTACAGTATACACAGCTCTCCTCTACACTATAAAAATGCTCTGATTCTCGGTTACAGGACTTCTCCTGTGCTGCACCCACTCTCTGGAATAACCATCCTCGCTTATTAAGACTATTCTCTACTCTTCAATCTTTCAGGAGCTTCCTTTCAACTTACCTCTTCAGAGAAGTTTATTGAATTCCTCAACCTACTTCACATTTGCTATACAATTTTTTCTCTCTTTAACATGATTAATACAGTATGAAAGGTGCGACCCGGGTTTTTCAGCTAAGGTCGCACACAAAACCATATGATTGGAAGAATTTGTTTACTATTGCTATGGCAATGGTAAACAAATCTCTAGCTGGGAGCCATGCGCTACCCATCACACTGTCAGGCCAGACCAGAGTCCTGGAATTACCAGTCAGCTCAGCAGTGTGAAAGGGATCATTCCAGGGTCTGTGACCTTGGAATGATCTGTTTGACATGGCAATATCTTAGGTTGTTTGACCTGGGATATTGCTGGGCGCAGATGTGAATGGGGTATAATGAAGGAATAGGGCATGATTCAGATAGCGTTGTTTCTCTGCGAAGCTTCACATCACACATGCCCTACACAAACATAAATGGTTGACAGCAATTCACTAGAACACAAATCAATGTTGCAACTATCTGCGTTCAGAGAAATGAACAAACATAATCACTGTACAGGCGCTGCTGAAAACGGATCAGCCAGTTCCGAACAGAGGCAAAGCAATGGATACACTGAAGACAGAAGACGCTGTGCTGAAGGGTAAGTATAAATTTAACCCCAACTCTTACCCTAATACTCCCCTTCCATTACCCTAACCCTCCTCATCCATTACCCAAACCCTCCTCATCCATTACCCAAACCCTCCTCATCCATTACCCAAACCCTCCTCATTCATTACCCAAACCCTCCTCATTCATTACCCTAACCCTCCTCATTCATTACCCTAACCCTCCTCATTCATTACCCTAACCCTCCTCATTCATTACCCTAACCCTCCTCATTCATTACCCTAACCCTCCTCATTCATTACCCTAACCCTCCTCATTCATTACCCTAACCCTCCTCATTCATTACCCTAACCCTCCTCATTCATTACCCTAACCCTCCTCATTCATTACCCTAACCCTCCTCATTCATTACCCTAACCCTCCTCATTCATTACCCTAACCCTCCTCATTCATTACCCTAACCCTCCTCATTCATTACCCTAACCCTCCTCATTCATTACCCTAACCCTCCTCATTCATTACCCTAACCCTCCTCATTCATTACCCTAACCCTCCTCATTCATTACCCTAACCCTCCTCATTCATTACCCTAACCCTCCTCATTCATTACCCTAACCCTCCTCATTCATTACCCTAACCCTCTCTTCCTTGCAGCCTAAACCTAAGACTCCCTTTCCCGCAGCCTAACCCCAAGACTACCCTCCACACAGCCTAACTCTAAGACTACCCATCCCGCAGCCTGACCCTAAGACTCTCCTACCAGCAGACCAACCCTAAGACCCCCCCCCCTTTCCATTACTCTAACCCCCTTTCATTACTCTAACCTTAACCCTCCCCTTCCCTGATGCCAAACACTAAAACTCCCCTTACAGTGTTACTCACCTCTCCGGTCGGTGCGGCGGGTCTCTCTGGTCAGTGTGGCGGGTCTAGTATTATTATGCTGTTCGGCATACTTACCTATTCTAAAAAAAATAAAAAATGGCTGCCTTTTCGAAACAGAGACAGCTGAAAATTAGCTTTCGGCTGTCTCTACTTCTAAATGACACCATTTGTGGCGGGTGACTTGAACCACTGTATAGTAATGGCTTGTTCATGTACGCCAAATCCAAACCAGACTGTTAACATAAGCATGGACTTAAACATTTGCATCAGCCACAGGCCATATAAGCTCAGGAAGTCTACAGCATATAATGAACCATTGTGGTAACATTTAACCATCAAAAGGTGTTGCTAAAAAGGCATGAAAATGCAGCTTACCTATTGTGCAACATTTTGTTTATTATCATTTTTTTATTTCATTCATAAGTATATTTTAAGTACATTTGCACTGTGCTAGTACAAAGCACAATCACCATTTTCATGTAAAAGAACAAAGTAGTACCCTAATTTTGCGTTTGGATTGCTGGGGAAAGTGTATGCAACTTGCTGTACTTTCATACTAATCCAGAATTACCATTGCGTTTGTGTATATATCGCACTTAAACGTCTAAAAAGTTTATTTATACAACGCACACAATTGTCCATATAAAGTTGTTCTACAAGAAAATCTGGCTCTTTAATTTTTGGTCTTGATCCTAGATTCTATAAATAAATAAATAAATCACTATCTGGCTCTGCTATCCAGTTATGCTGGGTCTTCTTGCTTCATAACACAAGGGGAGTCACAGGTTTCCAATCCTATTCTAGAGATTATCTGTTGCCCAGACAAAATGGAGTCAGCCATTTTCTGTGCTGTACCAAAAATGATCAGGATAAAAGCAATTAAATCATAGGAAGTCACCTCCAGGTTAACTCATCTGTAATATATAGCTAAGTAGAAAGTATGCAATATAATTCAGGATAGGCAGACAGACTTGTGTAAAAGGTAAATACACTGTTACAATGAAAGTCAGCTATAGGACTACTAAGAGGAGAGTGGATATTAGAAAATATAATACAGTTAAATAAAAGGAAATGCAAAACAGAAGGAGAGTGCTGTCATTTCCTCCTATTTTCCACCCTTTCACTTTAGCCGTATTCTTTTCAGAAGTGGGGCACTCCCGCCTTAAGCCTTTACATAACCCTGCAACACTATTATGACAGATGGTCTCAATGGTATATAAGGAAACATTCCAGACCAATCTATCAGAGTGCTCTCCAATATGATGCCACACATTTAACAGAATATCAAAAACTTATGTAACAATCACTACAGAGGACGCATATCCAAATCACTGATCCTTTTATTAATTGAAATATTGAAATGAAATGACAGGTTATAAAAATAGCAGCAGAGCCTGATCGGATTGGTCCAAGCTGCTGTTTACACGGAGTAGTGAAAGTAGCCAATGAATGCTTCCCCACAACACCACTAGTTTATAGTTCCTGAATAAAGTACACCGACAGATTTTACACTTCACCTAACCTTTTCTTTCACCTGATAATTTTGCATTAAAGTATGAAATGGCAATAACAGGATGCATTAGAACAGTGCATCTCACAACCAATCAAGTGTCTCTATACAGATGATTCACACTTAACAGCCCCTCTCATTGCTCAAACTAGCAGCCTAATAGTAACCATTGTTGTTTCTTTATCAACTTACAAGCAAAGAGTTTAAGAACTACTGGTTACTTTATTTTCTATAATCGGTCATCCCCTATCAGTGATCATGTTTCCAACTCTTATAAATGGCCATGTTATACTTTATGAAGAGAAAAAGGGTTTTCACACAATCTTATTTCACTAGTAAGAGTATGTAACATACATAATATGTTACATTTGGCTTTACCTTAATAGTTGATATTATGAAAATTCAGACTTAAACATATACCTAAATACACTTCTTAATTAATCTGATGATGTTTGTTTTTTCAGCCATATATTCATACAATCAAGCAGATCATTTAGGAAAATGCACTTAAAATGTGACAAAACCATAAGGGAAAAGTTATGTTATTTTATAAAGCAGTCAGGTGTGTTTATGACACTGGAGGTTCTACGCATACACTTCAGGAAGAGAAATTAGTAACAGTAAAAGTGGTAATGTCACTTTATACGTTATTTCTATAGCCTCACTTGGAATACTGTGAGGGACATAAATACATTAGAAACTGAGCAAAGGAGGATTAAAATGGTGCATGGAATGCAACAAAAAGCATACATAGAAAGACTAAATCAACTAAACACCTCAAGCTTGGAGCAGAGAATGGAGAGGGGAATAGGATAGCAGCTCTCAGTTTTAACAAGGGGTTTAACCAAGCACAGAAGGGTGGATTTTTTCAAAGGAAGAGATTTAGTAGAACACCAGGACATGTAAACTAGAGGGAGGTGGGGTAAAAGGAAACGCACAAAAAATGACTTTACTGAAAGTTGATAAGTGGACTAATATCCTAGCTGAGGTGGCATTGTCTAATATAGTAGAACAAGCTGCATGGGTTAAATATAAGGATATCCTAATCTAATGGGGTCTAATAGTATGAGAGGGAATATGATAAAGCAGTATTCTCCAAACTGTGAACTAGATCCAGAATAAGGCATGACAGCCCATTCACGCTTTCAGATCGTGTTACACAGTGTTACGCACTATGAACGAATCTGGATTGCACACCATAAGCATTTTTCATGACATGGTGGACAACGGGACGTGTTCATAAAAGTTAGGGAAGTGTCCAGTATACGGAAGTTCTGTACATGCTAGGGGTGTGCAGAAATATACATAGGTCATATCATACTTTGTGTAACTTACATTCTTCCACCGAGACCTAAAAGCGATGTTTGAAATTAATTTTGGATCTGGTGCTCTGTCCTGAGAAACCCCATAAATGTTCAAACTTTCCTGTTTATTACCGATTGTAACATTTATTGACAAATTTAGGGGCCAGATAACAAAGCTCTTTGTTTCTCCTTAATAGTGCTTCAATTATTTTTTTTAAATGCCTTGAACGTGGAGCTCTTAACTGGAGAACTCCTTTTTTACTGCTGTTGCAGGGAGTTTTCTTCGCAAGTGGTTGGCCAGGCCAGCGGCTCTGACATGGCCAGAGCTGTGACACCTTCCATCAGTAGCACCCCCTGGGCACGTGCCTAGTGATAAAACAGTCACTTGTTACATTATAAAAGATCCACAGGTGGCTCTCATTCTGTAGGGAGACCTGGAAAACGTGGACTGTTGGCCTGAGAAATGAGTTTTTTGAAACACTCATATAAACTTACACATAAAAGAGCATTAGAATGCACACTTTGAATTCCTCTAAAGCATTTATGTCACCCAATGAATGGCACACAAATGGTAAACAGTAATCTATAAATGCACCTAACATTCTTTCACACAAAACTGCATCAAGTCAAAACCATGTTAAACTAAAAATCAATAATGTTTAAACATTACATTCTAAATGTATGGCTTTGTTGTTATGGCAGCACTAAGTAAATGCAGACAATCTGATAAGTAGGATGGCCCACTGGCAATTACTCATTAATTTATGACTTAAAAAATAGGAATTGAAAACTTCAAAGTGAAAAATGATTCCACAAACATTGTCCGTTTCTTAGTTATGGTTCTCTCCATGAATATATGGTTCAATATATGGTCTACTTTGTCAATCTCTACATTAGTTGTCTGTTTACTACAGAATCAAATCCTCTTGCTAACCTATAAAGCCATAAACAAGACTGCACCTACATACATATCTTCATTTGTCTCAAGATATATCCCAGCTCGTTCTCTCAGATCACCACAAGATTTACAACACTCCTCTACACTAATAGCTCTGATTCCCGATTACAGGACTTCTCCCGGGATGCACTCACTCTCTGGAATAACCATCCTCGCCCATTAAGACCATCCTCTACTCTCCAAATTTTTAAGCACTACCTTAAAACTCACAACTTCACACAAGCTTAACAGATTCTTCAACCTTCTTAAGTTTTATTTACCATATTAACAATCACTTTGCTTTTCACTTTGCCTTTCTATTACATTATTAACACATACCCCCACACTCTCTCTTTCTATTCTAATATTCCCTCATCTCTGTTACTAACACTGCTCTGTGGCTGGATCATACAGAGCACTGAGCACTTTTGTATCAAACCCACTGTCCTATAGAGTGTAAGCTTGTGAGCAGGGCCCTCTTTCTCTCCCAGCACTCCTAAAATAAGGTCCTAGGTGTGCGATTTATAGGACTATTACACAAAACTGCATTTTTTAGACAACACACAAAATATACGAGAGAGAGAGAGAGAGGGGAGAGAATGTATATCTTAATATATCACAATACACCAATGTTCCAGTTTACAAGCTCTCCTGGAGAAGTTCCTCTTTTGTACCATGGTAACATGCAGATAGTGACAAACAACATGCTGGACATATGGAGCTGTATCCACACAATAAAGTGACTAGGCACAAACCACAATTTTCTGTGTGTCCATGATGTTAACACTAAATGCCACACATGAAAAAAGCATAACATTTATTTGCACTGTGACTAGTTAAATCTCTACATCACTGCATTAGTCTAAAATCACATCCCTGGCTGTAGCGTCTTTTTAAGTACAATATACTTTATGGTATTCCAAATATTAGATTCTATTGTCTGGAATGATAACACTTCTATAAGTAGATTCTTAAAGCGCATTTTATTATTAATATCAAAATATTCTGGTGATGCTGCATGGGAGGCTGCCCTGTGTGTGTGTGTGGAGTATCTTAAGATTTCCATTCTGTCCTCACTTAAAATAAGGAGAGATTGGAAGTCTGGATAGGGCAGCGTGTGCAGTGCAAACACTCTCTGTACAGCCCCCCTCCTCTGTCATGGCTAAAAAAAACAAAAACCCCTGATCTCATGGATCCAGACATGACCTGAGGTGGTGATGTATGTGCATGCCCCCTTCTTGTAAGTCTGAACCGGTCCAATGTTATTAGGCAGATACAGATTTATGAGCCTGCAGATGGGGGGGATTGTATAGTAGCAGGTGTGACTTGGTAATACAATGTACAGTATAGGTGTGGCAATACACTGTGCATCAATCCAGACTTTGAATATGCTGCAACTTTATGTTCACACAAGTCAGAACACTTAAGGTGGAGCAGGGTATCTGAAAGGGAGTGGTTAGTGGATACACCGGACCTGTAATGACTGTTCTAAAAGCATCCAATAATTGTAAAGCCACACAAACTGAGAATCATAAGTGCGGACTGCAATCACATCTGCAAACACAAAAGGGAGCTGAATGCTTTAGACACTTCACATAATAAAAAAAGGCCTTGACGGTGGCTGGTGGCTTGTCATATATTTCCAAATATGTGTAATGGATGTTTCTGCGTTTTATGTTACAGATAGCAGTGTTCTCCCCAGGGCCCTTTAGCCGGGTGCTCCACCCGGCCAGACCTGACCAACACGCTGATTATGATCTCCAACTTTCAGTCCCTGCTGCTCTCCATTGGGCTGTAAAGGCTTTTCTGGCACTTCCGCACCGTTGCCTATCAGAAGCAGCAGAAAGTCTGTACATCCCCTCAGAGGACGGCCACTGTCCACTGAGACCTAAGGTCACATCAGCGTCATTCACACACAAAGGAGTAAAGCCATTATATGAGAGGTTTTAAAAAGATAGGTTGGGGTCACTACGATAATGTCTGTATTGTTCTGCAGTCTCTAGGATGTAGTGTGGATTGTATGGTGGTCACTAGGATGAAGTTAGTATCAGGGCTGGAAGGGAGGGGGTATACACGGATATGACACCGTCATTTCTCCCATTGGTTTAATAAAAAAGCTATAAATCTCCATTAACTTCTGTTATTTCTATATTTTTATACCGCCACTTCTAAATGTCTATACCACCACTTCTAAATTTACACTTCAACCACTGGTTAGTATTGTATGGCAGTCACCTGGATGCAGTGGGAATTGTACAGCAGAGACTAGGAAGCTGTTTGTATTGTATAGTAGAGACTAGGATTTGCTCTCTTATTTTTGTTACAAGAATGTGTTCGGTATTTTATTATGCTCACATGGATACTGTAATGTAGGGTGGTTACTGGTGTTAAATTGTTAAACAGGACGGCACAAATTTATAGTTTGCAGGGGGGTGTTGAACGCCCCAGCACCGGCCCTGTCTCATTGAATCCACCAGTAGATCACAACCAACAGAACAAATAGTTACAGGAAAGGCAGATTCTGATGCCTCATAAACTTAGTTCCCAGTAGTGCAGCAGCAGCGAGGAGCTCCGCAGTGGAAACAGTCCCAGCATGCCTTAACTGCAAAAGCATAGCGGATACCTGACAAAGCATGCTGGGAATTGTAGTTTCACAACACCTTGAGTGCCACAGGTTAGCCAACACTGGTATAGTCTGTTACTGGTTAATGCCAGTTTTGCTGGGACATTTCCTTTTCTTTGTTTCTGTTGCCAGCAGAATACCCCCTGCCTTTCATGCACCTGTATGTATTGACCTATAAATTGATTGAGCAACTTCCATTTTGTGTAAGGAGAGGGGGACCCAAGATGAGCAATTCCCAGGTGATCCAAAGATTTTATATGTGACTCTACATTTACCTGACATTATGATGAGTACTATCATGTATGTCTGTATTCTGAAGACTGAAAAATAGATCACAAAGAGGGAATACTAAGTGTTGGCACAGAGTTGTTGTGAAGAGATCCAGCTCCTATGATAGGTAAAAGGAGATTAGGTAAAGTGGGTTACACATTTTTTTTTTCCAAATTAAAATTGTGAGGTAATTTTCTGATGGGATGATACAGGAGCATGCAGAGTAACCCTAGAACAGATATCTAAATGTCACATGTCACATGTTCTCTACTTCAATGATTTCCTAGCAAATTCTGCTGGCCATCTTAAAAAAAATCCTAAATAATAACTATTTGGCTTGTAAAAATTGAAATGATAAACATACATGTGGCTCTCGACATGAAAATACTTGGCTAGCACAACAAATCAGGACCTTAGGTCATTCTACTGAGACTTAAGAAAAACTAGCTGCATAGGATTTCAGCAGATTACAACCACATAATCTACATTTCCACGAACACCATATTAAAAAGTCATCAAAGGAAACTGAACAAATATGTTTTGTTGTAAACACATTCACCAAATGTGTTATTGTAAGTTACTTTAGTTTATGCAAAGCTATTTTTGGACCTTGGAACCTAAAATCATAATAAAGACTGAAAATGCATTCGCTTACACTATGTACAAGTAAGTAGCTTGTATTCCAGAGAACAAAGGCATTATTTCAGAATGTTATATGCAAATTCCAAAATATAGCAGGGTGTGAGGTCCACGTTAAACTCATTTAAGGACCTTTGAGGTTTCAAACACACTTTATGGACAATGGGCCTGATCCAGACCTACGCTGGCTGGCGTTAAGACGCCAGCCAGCAGCGTAAGATCGGTTTAAAAGCCGATCTGGCATGCGCTGGGCAGATGTTGCCCGGTGTTACTACGGAAACGCCCGATCTAAGATCAGGCGTCCGACTATCACTGTAGTAACGGCTGAGGGGGGCGTCCCTCGCTGTTACTACGCTCAAGTTAGTGTAGGTGGGAGGGGGGAGGTACTTTAATGAGGGAGGGGTTTGCGGGCATACGCTCCTGTGCAAGTGTATTTTCTCTTGCTTAGGCCGGCTGAAGTTAGGGTAGCCTTCAGCCGGCGTAAGCGAGGGAAAATACGCTCGCACAGGGGGAGTGTCGGGGAGAGTGCATGCATTGGCGTGGGTCTGGATCAGGCCCAATGTCCATTCAGCCAGATGAAATTAATAAAAAATAAAAAAATTATATATTTATAAAACACAAAAACAAACCACTCCCAAGACACCCCCACAACAAGAGATCAATAAGAAAAAACCAAACAAACAATATCATAGTGCACTGTATCGAATTCCCAGAACCTAGCACAGTGTGCTCCTGGTTTGAACCTCAACTAAACTAAACTAAATTAGGTATACACAGATGCTACTGGTTTATAGAACAATGTGGGAAATAACACAAGCATCACAAGACATTAAATCATTGTGTTTTCTTTAAAGATCTATTTTGAAACCAGAAACATACATATAATATACAAGCTGCATTTTTTTTTATTGTACAAAACATTTAGCATGATGACAGGAGGTCCAATAATTGCTACAAATATTAGCTTGTTTATTGTGGTGTAACAAGAATAAACACTACCCTGGACAACCCTGGAGATGCAAGGAAAGAAATTAATGAAACTCTTGTGTCCCCAGAGAGATATAATGTTCTCTCAGGGGCAACATGCAACATAAATATTTTGAATGATTACTGATGAAAGCTTGCATTCATTTAACTCTTACAGACTCGGAAAACAAAATATATTTTAACCATATTTCGTTTAATAATCATAATTTAGTAGGCTTAAATAACAGTATCTATGATAGCTCTGTACTATACTGTAGCTGCCATTTTCCCATCTCCCAGAGAAAATAAAGTTGGTAATTGACTGTCACTATCCCTTACATACCTCTATGTGACCAGAGACTGAAGTAACCATGATCTCAGTGTGACATGCAAGACTGTGTTAATGGACAGCAACAGTACAAGTCACAGGAAGTAAACAGTAACTGCATGAACAAGCACTATATGACTATAAATACAGTCAGACCCTTTTTACATACATAAAGTATCAAAATATCTCTATGGTAGTATCCAGCTGAGATGGGATATATTTGATCATAAATAATGTAGCAATAGAAGCTTTATTTATGTTTTATATCAAATTTTTGCAATTATTTTATTCAAAGTATAGTTCTCTAATACCCTTGTTAGGCAGTAAACTCTTGATTACTAGCACAGCCCACAACTGTCTAACAACTGTAGTCCTGGCTGGCTCCTGCTAAATAGATCAGAAACATGAAGCCAAATCTGGAAGTTGAAGTCATGTATGCACAGAGAGCATGTCCTGCTCTGTCTAGCGGTTTATTCTACAACAATGTAGCTCCACTCTCCACACACACGCCCATATTCACACCTAAGAAGCAGACGTTTCTTAGGTGCGTATCCTTAGTAAAATACCTACTACGCATGCATAGTAAGTCCTTTACGCAACCTACACACCAGTTTGGAACGTAGATTGCCTCTTGAAAGACCGCAAGGAGTATTTTAAGTAGAAAGAGGAGGGATTAGGTAGAAGTGGGAGGGATTTAGATTAGTCGTGGAGGGCGGGGGGCAATGCCCATGCACACTTTGCACGGTCAGTTAAGGTAGCCCTATGGCATTTGTAAGTTCCATAAGGTACCTTAAAACAGAGGGCAGGACGGGTGAGTTAGGTGTGGATCTGTCCCAACGTAACTCACCCCAATCTGTGAATATGGTCCACAGTCTTTGGTGATTCCCAACCAGTCATGCACAAGTGTTCCTACAGAGATGAGCATTGCTGCAAGATCTGACTACAGACACATACATACACACTACAAGCGGCCAGGTAAATACACATCACTCCAGTAGTATCCAGTCCCAGTACTTGTTTGCTACCTTCAACCTACCTGCAGCAACATAATCTGTTATTTTGACACATACTTATGCCTAAATAGATTATATTACCTTATGCCAAATACTTTACCCACCAGAAACCACCTACACAAACCATCCACCCTCAGTTTATTCTCTAAAGTAACGGAAGAAGATTTAGTGCACATCTAACCCTACATCCTGTTTCTTCAACCTGACATCGACTCTACTTCTGCTCTCCCGGCTTCCTAAGCTGCCCACACACTATGCAAAGTTCCTGGTGACCAAAGTAACACTACAGCTGCCCATGATACTGCATAGTGACACACAGGCTGTTGTCAATAAGGGTTATATTCCCACCGCCTTCACCAATACCAGTAGGATCACCCCTACAGTGACTGGATTGTTCTTGCAGCATGGATAGATTATTTGCCAGAGACATTGCATAGTGACCACACACTGATCAAAAATCAGGGCTTTATCTGCTAAGAGCATTTTTGGACCAGTTCGTTGTCGTTGTCCATATTACACACACTATACGATTATCGCCTGATCACCTGGTTACTGTACAGTGTGTGGTCAGCTTTAGACTCTTCAACAGGTCTTCTTTTAAACTAATTTTACCAATCATTAGTACATCATTTCTCAGGCTAGTCTCTAAGTACAACTACTATGAACCTGTGCCCCTCTTCATTTAGACGATCATCTTTATCATTTAATTTTCCTGACTGTGTTTAGTCTGTCCCAGTTTCATGTATGCCCTATTTACTACACTGACTTAAGTAGCAGACCACTACAGCACCTCACATATTAACAGCATTAATCACAACACAACCCTTCCAACATTAATTAGTTGTGAACTATTAGCACTGTTTCTTAACAGTTGGGAAACACCCAAAAGACACAGCTGCAGCAGGATCATTAAAAGGAACCCACAGTCATGTGAATACCATGGTTTCCAATGCACACAGGTGTGCAGCTAGGACAGGTTGCTTTTTTTTTAACATTGTACCTGCAATTTGAATGTGCCAGATAGAAATGGATGAGACTGAAAATATAGCCTGATTTAAAAAAATGGACAGAGGGCTGGATCCAGACTTAAGTAAGTGCTTGAAATTAGTTATTCCTGGGCTAAACCATGTGGATTGCAGGGGGAGTCAAGTTAATTGTATACTTTGCATGCAGGGATATATCTTTGAATTGCATACTGCACACAGATACAGATATTACACTGTTATTTAGACTTGGGATAGGAAACATCACCTCTCAACTCTAATACTGTGTGCAACAGATGAAATATGACTCCCCTGCAATCATCATGGTTTAGCCCAGGAGTAACTCATTTCAAGCACTTAGTTAAGTCTGGATCCAGCCCAGAATGTATAACTTTCCACCTGTGATGTATGTTACAATGATACGCCAATTATAAAACTAGTTTCTAATCTACTAGGGTGAATAATCTGAAGTATAGAGCCAATACAGCCTCTAGTGCCGAATCCAAATTTGCGTCCAGCAGCCCACTTACGCACGCACACTGCTTAAGTGAGGTGTATTAAGTGGAGGGCACACGCACGTAACTTCTATTGTACAGAACTTCGTTGCATAGAATAGAAAATCTGCAGTATGGGGCTGTGCTGGGCGGAGGAAGCATGTAAATTGTACAGTGTGGGATAGGTTTCCCACATTCCAGCAAATCAGTGTTCGGTTCTGCATGTTTCAGTAAAGGTAGAACTATGGCAGCCTAACTGCCAGAAAGCCCACATGTCAGAGGGGAGTGACAGGGGACAGTATCATGCATCCGGTCCCTAACGACTATGGGCTGGATCCAGTCTTAAGTGCTTGAAATTAGTTACCATTAGCTAAACCATGTTGACTGCAGGGGGAGTCAAGGTAATTGTATTCTTTGCATGCAGGGATATATCTTTGAATTGCTTACTGCACACAGATACTGACCAGCTTTACTATCACACTGTTATTTAGACTTGGGATAGGAAACATCACCTCTCAACTCTAATACTGTTTGCAACAGATGAAATATGACTCCCCTACAATCAACATGGTTTAGCCCAGGAGTCTGGATCCAGCCCTATATGTATAATTCTTGCTGTCTTATACATAATTTTATTGTCATTGCCTGTATCTATATGCTCATGTATACAATCCATCGCTCTTTTGTAATATCTTTATGTATATATTGCTTCAACAAAAACAATAAAATACAAAAACTTCATGTGAAGTAGTGTAAGAGCCTTGTGATTATGTGATATGCGGGTAAAGAGGGCCACAACTTCTATAATGTGTGATGATCAGTCTAATATATATTCAGGGCACTTCATTGTATACAATTGCTGTATAACACTTAGGTTATTCTATGCTGCGCCAATAAAATACATGATGGATAAAAATAAGTGTCAGGTTTGTGAATTTATCAAGTTAGTTGTGGTTGAAATAGCTTTAAACTGTCTGCAGTTTAGTGGTGCCATTATTAGATACTTTCACAAACACATAACTGTTCCTCCGCAGACGACTGATGGTGTAACCCTGAAGAATGGCTGTCAACAAAAAACCGATCTCTACAGTAAAGCCATGTTATTAGTACACACTCATGCTCTGGATACACCTGGATCGCAGCGTTTATGTGTGTACAGAGGAAATGTTTACATACAGAACAATGATGTCCAAGATAAGGGACTATCAAACGGCTAAATATTTTATTTCTTTCCAGTGTGTACAAGTCTTAGTGCCAGGTGCAACAAGAATATACTTCTGACACTAATTTACAGAAAATCAGAAAATGTGCTGTTATGTCCACACACACAGCATATAGTTTTTACCAGTAAGTCATACAATGATATTTGTGTCTGTGGGCAACAAAAAAAAACAACAAAAAAACAAAAAAAACACCAGGGGGGAAAAAATGATAAATTTCAACTCATTTGGAAGATTTTACGTTACGTTGTATATAGGGCCTGTATGTGCACAGAGTATGTCCAAATGACTTAATACACCAAAGACTATTAATGAGATCCCAAGAGAATGCATTTTCACAAGGGATCCCATCCTTGTATTTATACATAATATAAAAGTATGTCATCATCTAAGCACATATACAATACATATGTAAAAGATACATGTAGGCTAAATGGTGCCAGTTCCCTGTCTCATCTAAACATACTAACCTGGGCATTGGTTGTGTGTTATAACTAATTTGTACATAATAGACATGCATTGTGCTAAGGCAAAGGAAAAATTTCTTTCTTAAAGTTAACAAAAAAGAATCTGGAACTTTAAATGCTGTGGACTTAAAGCTAATAGTTACATGACACTTTGAGGATTCAGCAGCAGTAGAGGCTTATAATGTACAGGGGACATGACTGTGAGGTGTATAGAGGACTGGTGGTTTACACAGTGGGCCACTGTCAGCTCTTCTCAAACATGTCTGTACTGTTACCTGTTTCATCAGCCACTACAGGCAGCACCTGATGATAAAATGTATTATCTTAGAAGCTCAAACAGGCTATCAAAGAGACTTGGACTAGTCTATTATTGAAAGAAGGACAATTGTGTTCTTTACAATCAAGCAATTAAAATTACATATGGCGTTATTACTTTGACAGCTTGCAGACGTCTTAGAATTGTGTCCTCAATGAAACAATAAAATCCAACACCGGTGAATGTCACCACCGCAAATGCTGTCTTTTATAAGTAGGGACAGTGACCCACACCCAAATTAGTTGCAGAAACTCAGCCATAGTGCTGCAACAACAACATAGTATTGGCTTTAAGAAGTCCAGCTTTTATGGGTCTCACTTTACAGCCATAGAAAATATGTCCCGATCTTTTAGGATATCATTTTTTATGCCATTAAGTGATGATCAAGGAAATCAATTGCCAAACTGCCATTGTGTAATGCTACTCTTATTACACTGAGGCAGTAAAACAAACAAGTTAAACAATCTAGAAAAATAAAGCTTTTTAAAATAAAATAACCCTCCCCCCTCCAGCCCAATCAATGTTCTTGCAAAAATTACATGGGATTCCCCTCCCCCAGGATTCCCTGACAGTCTCCATATATTAATTTATTTGTTCTACTTCATTTGAAGGAGAAAAAAAAGCCGAAGCAAAATTGCCGTTGGAGTTGAAGGGGTTAATGTGATCAGATGAGCTCTGCCGAACATTATTGCATCCTACAGAGTCAAACTGTCCATTTGCATTGGTAAACACTAGATACATATAGCATATGTTTACCTTAAGTGGTATTGCAGCTTTAACAATGAAGTAGCAATGTTTACTTAGAAAGCAGATGACTTCTTCCCATACAAATTCTTGTTGCTGAACCAACCACATATCCTGAGCTCCTTCATACAGTCTGAAAAGGAAATCCAAATGATTTCCATAAGTGGGCTACCATGATGGCAACTACTGCACTACTAGAGCTAAATGTCCAACTCTTGCCCCAACAATCAGAGATAATTGTAAATTCCAATGTTCTTTTTGTAAGAAAAAGGTACTCACTTAAGGTTGGAATTTCATACAACAGCAAGTCCTTAGGTTCAGCTGTGGTGCCATAACATCAACTGACCTGGTTAGTCACCTGAACCAGCTGTGAACCAGCTGTGTTACAATTTGAGTGGGACAAACGAATGAATACTGATGGCTTTTTAGCACATGATTATTAAACAGCTCAGGTGTGAAATAGTTATTTAGAACTGAAGTATTTATCGTCATCTGTAAACTTTGATTTAGTGTGCACAGTTTCACTCTGTGTCCACGAAACCATGCGTTCAACCAATGTCAAATGGTTTAGTAATATGTACAGGTGTATTAAGTCTTTTTATACTTCTACATTTAAAGTTTTGCCAGCACTGAGTTCTAGATACTCTACCCAGCCTGCAGTAAGAGATATACATAAGGAAGCGGAAGCTGTGCAGGAAGAGAGGGGGGGGGAGAGAGAGAGAGAGATGCATTCTGGATCATGTTGGATTGTTAAATCCACACAGAATACAATGAGCACAAACTGACAAGACAAAATAACGAACATGAAAAACTCTGACAACTAGCAAGACGACCAATTACATACATACATACATACATACATATGGCTAATTGCATACACACACACACGTTGCTACAAGGTGATCCGTTGCATTCATGTGCTGTGGTGGTGGGGATTAAACAGATGCAGCCTATTCTGAGACAGACACGCTGCAGCACACAGGTAGTCGCCTCTGGAGATCACACAAATAATCGAACAGCTTGCTTTCTTTTCAAAACACCTCTTACCAAATAGGTGCTATTTGATCTTCCCCAATTATGTTGTTGTTTTTCAAGCAGGTGTGCCTGAAATTTTCGCAGAATTTAAGGAGGGTAGTGGAAAAAAAGGGAAAGA